>JBBPCY010000156.1:4556439-4584259 GCA_037974405.1 Brachyalestes nurse
CATGTTTGTGTATACATGGTCCAAAGTTTTGCTTCCTCTGGTATGACAGAGAATGTTCTGGTGGAATTTGGGAAGCACCGACTTTAAGTTGGAGTGATTAAAGTCGCCAGCGACGATATATGCAGCCTTCGGTTGGTCGATCTGTTGTTTACTGATGGCTGCATGAAGTTCATTCATAGCAAGCTTTGCATCAGCGTCGGGAGGAATGTAAGCAGCAGTTATAATGGTGGATGTAAACTCCCGTGGCAGATAAAACGGTCTACACCTAACCATGAGAAACTCCAGGTTAGCTGAGCAGTGTTTCCCCACGATAGCAGAGTTCGTGCACCAAGCTTTGTTGACATAAATGCACAATCCCCCGCCTCTGGTCTTACCGGAGTCCTCCGCCGATCTGTCTGCTCGGAAAATGTGGTGCTCAGCAAGCGCAATAGCATTGTCCGGTATTCCACTGTTTAGCCATGTTTCAGTGAAAATCATGACATTGCAGTTCCAGAGTTTCTTGTTGTGGTTGATACGAAGTCGAATCTCGTCCATCTTGTTAAAAAGTGACCGTACATTGGCAAGAAAGATGCTGGGTAAAGAGAGCCGGTGTGGTGTTACCAGAATCTCTTATTTTTATCTCATCTGTATGGATCACTCTTCTGTCTTGTTAACATTTCTGTATGCTTCAACCTCTCTTTTCTTGTTATTAGACTGCTGAGAGATTGTCATGTTTTGTATGAAGCCTTCAAATTCACATGGGAGACTTTTTGTGCTCTAGGAGAACAAAAAACAATATGAATCCCACAGAGCAAATTATCTGCCTTTTTCACTGAAAACCCCATATTAACATGCTACCCAAGCTTGTCAGAAGTGGCAACAGTTCTTCAAAGTTTTATGTTGTCATAAGTCCCTTTTCCTGACCATTTGTCATGGACACAGTGGGGTCTACAACTTTTTAGCCTCTTAGCTAACTGCAGGGCTGGCTTGCCACATTATATGTAGAGTATGTATAGTAAGGTTTCAGGCCTTACTTTGATTAACACGATTAGTTCATCCCCAGTTTGTATACTCTCTTTATACATTGTACATGGGTGAGTGTGAAGCTGTTTCTATCATCTTCTGTGAACTGTTGTGATGTACAGGGTTCATGCCCACACAATGGAAATGAATGTAGATCGAAAAAAAAGCCTTTCATGATTTTTCTTTACAGTGAAAATATGGAATTATTTGCATATATATCTAGTTCATATAAGAAAATCCTTCCTTTCCACCGCCTTCAGTCTGTACAACTCCTCCCTCGGTCACACATCCGCACCATAATCTGTGCAATAGCCTGATGCTACTTTATTGGGTTTAAATCATTATCATTATGTGTATCACTATGCATATTATCTCACAGTTATGTGCAGTCGTCTAACTTCTGCAATATCATGTGAAGCTTTCTAAATGGATGCTGAATCATTTCATTATGTGCCATATCTTATGTGCAGTAGTCTTACCATGTGAATATCACTACTTTTGTCATTACTTATATACTATTCTATGTGTAATAACATACTCCTAACCACCATCTGTATTATTAGCAAATCACTTAACTTTAAGTTACTTATCTATACTATTTGTACCCCAGCATTCGTGTATATAGCATATTGTATTTCTTATTGAGGTTTTTCTACAGATTTATTGGATTTTTCTAGACTTTTTCTAGACAGTTTTTTATATTGTTCTTTTCTCTGTCTCTGTGTGGTCTTAACAATCAACTTCCTCTGAGATCAATAACATTTTCTGAATCTAATTTTGACAAGTTAAAAGTCTTTAACTCATATGCCTTTATGTCTTTTGACTGAACTTTTGAATCTTATTCACAAAGGTCTGGATTGGCTGCAGGTGGAAGAAAGGATCAGTTGTTTGAAGACTGTGACCACTTCATTAAACAAGAAGATGCATTATGATGACTGTTGCTAAAGCTTTTTTTTAATTATAGTTTGGGTTTGTTTTCTTAGAATTAAGAGTTGTTGACTGCCTGTTGCCAAAAAGCTGTTTTAATACTCCACTCTGACTGTTCAGAGCCACTCTGTAGAACGATCTGGATCCAATTCAAGTTTGATCTGGCTGTGCCAAAGAACAAAGGTCTACTGCTTACACACTGCTCATCGGCTTTAATATCCCTCAGTTACAATACAACAGCTGACCACCCAAAAGTTCAATATTAACTCATTGTTTTGGTCAAGAACTCTTGGCACCTGTTTTTTTTTCTGTGAGTCTCTGTGTTATTAATCAGATCCACATAATGCTGTGCAAAAAGGGACTTTCCAAAAAGGTACAAAGGATGTGCTATTCTCTTTCAGTACATTTCCCTGCTGAGAATCAGTTAAGAAGTGGAACAGTGGATGTGCTGAACAGTGCTATGAAACAAGTGTTTGTTTCAGCTCAGGTTAAGCAGCTATTCAAACAAATCCATGGTGTTAGATGAAACTAATTCATGATGGGTTCTTCTATAAGCGGGAAGTTTTGGCACCCACAAAGCTCTAATGTTCAGTGTGTCACCAATAACTGGAAAAGTTTGAGCTTGTTTGATTTGTTTGTCACTGATTTCCAGGACAAACATGTCTTATTTCATATATATATATATATAAATACACACACATGTTTTCGTAATTTTAAAAATACTGGCTGCCACTATACTGTTAAAAACTAACAAACCAATAAAAATCGTAAAACAAGAGGTTTTTTTTAACTGTATGACATGTATAATACATATGGACTGTGATCATTACATATTACATGCTTGCATATATAGTATATATGGGATGTATTATTTTTATGATATAAAGGTGATATAGGAATGTACAAATATATGAGACATGTCCTGACACTGTATAAAAGAAAGTGTCTCTGTGTGTGCATGAGTGTGTGAGTGTGCATTTGTTTCCACTACTATCACATTAACCCATCTCCCTGTGCACAGTGTTAGAGGTGTATGCTGCGATCACTGCTCCGGGGGGAGTAAAGGAGCTTATTGAGAGCACGCTGGGGGCTCTGGTTTCTGTGGGTCTTTTGTCTGGCCTGGCCAGGAGTGCTTGTGAAATGGGGCTACGAGCAACCCAACACCAGCCCTCACGCGGACTCACTGCCCCTCTGTACCTCCACACTGCAGAAAGAAAAGGTGAAATTGCAGTGGTGGTGCAGCAAGTGTCGGCATGAAATGAACATGTTCTGTGGCCTTGCGGAAAGACATGTATTGTGTTATGAAACAATTCATTCTTACAAAAGAGGGCAGTGTTTTGAAGTTCAATGCCAAACTGAATTTACACAGTTTTCCCCTGTCAGCTGAGACATGTTTGGTGGTTTCTTCTTTAGTTTTGTGTTAGAGCCGGGTGGCTAATGCAACAAACAAGTAACAATGCCAGTACTCTAATTAGCACGTGTACGTGAGAAACACTTGCCTTGAACCATGTCGACAACTGGTTTGCAAATCAAATGGTTGCACAGTACTAATTACCAATCAAAGCTACTTTTAGACTTCAAATTATGTAAAAACTTCTGGAGCAAATATTGGACACCTGTCATTTCAGTACAGTTACCTATAGATGATTCATTTTGAAATATTTTTTTTTTATTTGCATTTGATCAACGTTAGGGTATTTATTGTCTAAATCCATCAATATCCTCAAGTTTTTCTCATCATGCTCCAATAATCAATATACATAATCAGTAATGCATGCATGTAAATATACATTTATCATTTAAACTATATTAAACAAAGAATAATTTTAAGGTACCAATTTTTTTTTTTTTTAACGTCATACAAATTTTGAGCTTCGATTGGTTTGTTGTCATGTGTTAGTCACAGTGAATCAGCCTGATGAATAGAGAGCTGCTTATGCAGCATTTGTTTCTCAGGCCATGATGTGGTGTCTCAAAGAGAATACATGTCTAGGGTACTCCTTATTTAATTTGCTGGATTGTGGCAGCAAACAAGGCTATGCCCTCTAAAACCCACCCCAAATTCCTTTATTCCATGCACATTTAACATCCAGAGTTGAAATGTCTTCCCAAGCCAATGCATGTGTAATTAAAGTTTTGGGGGGTAGTCTTTTGCCACGCTAACTTACTCCTTTGAGCTAATCAGGACTTCTCCATCAGACGAGAGAACCACTGCCCCCTACTTCATGAAGCCTGGTTTTGTTTAGAAGTTTCACACTCAGTCTGTTCCCACCCTAATTCATTTATATCCCCATCAACACTTAGCCCTCTTCTCAGTACAAGACCCTATCAGGCCCTGAAGGACTAATGCAGCGCAGAATCTCAGGCAGTCACTTTATTCTCCAGTTCAGCAGTTCACTCTTTCCCAACCCACAGAAAGGACATTCAGGCCTAAGAAAAAAAAAGTCACAGAAACCTTGAGAAGGATGAAAAAAGTTTCAGTCCTGGCAACATTTTTACCATATCAACAAGCTGTACTAATAAAGTTGTGCCATGGAAACTGTACTGGGGGTGTGAAATGTGAGAGGAACACCAGGGACATGGTTTCCTTGGCTGAACATCACCACATTCTCATAAAACTTGGTGCCATGGAAACCAGGTTCACTGCTGATCTGTCCTGTCGGATCAGAATTAATGTGCTTTATCTCTTGCTGGCAGATCCTCTTTCTCCTCAGAGAGTTGCAAAGAATAGGAGAAAAAGAGTGAGAGAGTAGGAAGCACACGTTTAACACATTCATCCAGCTTGTACTCTCTTTGCCCCTTAACATTCTAATGAATAGTGTTTAAAAAAAGAGAGATATGTAGCCTAATTATCACACTGCACCCTTAAAAAGAATGTTTTTTCATTAGTTCAGATGGGGTAAAAATCTTTCACTAGTATAGAACCCAGAGCCCAGAGCTGCCTTTTTATTCATTATTATTCTCCTTAATATTAGTCTTGTTTACAAAAATCTCTTAAAGGACTATCCAGTGAAAAGTTTTGAAAGTGGTACTATTAAGGCAGTGCCCTATAAACCATTGATACGATGCCTGCTCTAACACTCCAGGATTGAGATTGAGAACAAAGAACCCTTTTTGGCATCTTTATTTTAAAGTCTGTACTGTTGTGTATTTTAAAGTTGTGCTTAAACAGGAAAAAAACACTCTTAGGTGTAACATTGTTGCCTCTCACGCAACGTCAAGTGGGCTGTAGAAAGGTGCTGCCTGTGAGGGGATCTGTATATGTAGCAAGGAAGATTGATATTTCACACGTCCCTGAGGACACTGTGTAATTGTTGGTGGGTGCCGTACATTTTTTGCAGAAGCCTCTGACTTCCTTTCACTAATGCGTGACAGTTCAAAGGCAGTTCATCATCCAGTGTTTGAACAGCATGCATTTTTAGAGACTGTGTGTCACACTTTAATATGTAAAGTCTACCACCAAAAATAGATGTCAACATTCTCTGGAGACGCACCAAAACTGGCCTAGTCACCTGAACAGCCCTGCATGCTGGTCATGGGTAATGCAGCTTTTGGAATATTTTTTTCCATGGCACTGTTTCTTTGGTAGCTACTAGTTACTGTTTACTGATGCTGTAGTGTCATGCTGAGTTGGTTTTGCTGATGGGAGTATGAGGAGACAGTGATGATGACTGGGTTCCTCCAGACGTCATAGGTGTCCTTTTCCAGAATTTGTTGACGCCTCAGTAGGAGCAATGTAATGTTGCCAGACAACCAGCCATAGTTTTTTTCTAATACAGTTGTCTGAGTAGGGCTGATAAATGTATTTTATTTTCCTTCATTTAAATTGTTTGTTAGTGTTGCACATTTTATGTACTGTTGATATAAATCCACTGTGTACACATTAAATCCCTCAACCCTCCTCCACCAGGGTAAGATGACCCCCTTTTTTGTTCCTCTGATCAAATGTTGCAAAACATAATGTGATGTTCTATGTTGTGATATTTATTTATTCTAATTGTGTATCATTGTTTTGAGCAAGCTGAATGTATGCACCACGTACAGTATATCATTATAGTGAATGGACATTGTTCTTAAGATGGTTTCCCCCAAGGTTCAGATGCCCCCTCCTTATTTTATATTCTGATCAAATGTTGCCAAATATGAACTGAATGGCTGAATTTACTGAATGGCTGTCGTCTAATTATGAAATTTCATCTGGGTGACTGCACTCTTGGATTATTTTGGCCTGGAAATGTATGGGACTCCATCAGATCGACATTTTTCACTTGGTAATAGTGATCTATGCAAGTTGTACCACAAATGTTATTAAAATTTGAGTATGGGCATGGTGAAGAGAGAGGTTCAAATGCATTTGAGACGGAATTTTTTAAAATTTTGTTTCTCTTGAGGTGGACGTAAAATATTCTTGGAGCAATAGTGAGCCAAGATGCCCATTTTTCCGCAATAGCAAACAAACACATAAGTCTCAATCATATACTGACACAAATATGGTCTCTATTGTTCTTTATTTTGATATTTATTCCTCCTAAATGTGTAGCACCCTCTTGCTCAAATTGAATTTATGCAAAGGTACAGTTTAGTGCTATAGTAAATGGGCTTTATTTTTAAGAGGGTTTCTCCCCCACTTGTTCACTATTTTACTGGGATTTAATTGTAGCAATGTTGCTTCTTTTTGATACAGTCCGCTGATCACAGTTCTTGCAGCTTGTTTTGAACTCTAATTGTCTTTCTCTCTGCCAATTTTGACAGTACTTTCTGCTGTTTGTTGAAGTCATGACCACTGAAACCAATAGAGAATCAGTAGTGTGGAGTGCATGAATTACAGACTTCTGTTTAACCATGAACTGAGGAGGTACTCGGCTTGCTCAGACCAGGAAATTAAAAGCTAGGGCAGCTTCCTTTTAACTCCAGCATGCCCTCTTATCTCATGCCAGGACCTTAATGAATAGTAAATGATCAGTCTGTTGCTTCCTTTATTGCTCCAGACAGTTTACGTTAGAAGTTCACCTTGGATGGGTTGTCAAGTTAGATATATACACTTTCTCTCTCTGACATAAGCCTCTCAGAACAGCTGAGAAAGAAATATTTATTTGCAGTATTGGTATGAAACTCACATCTTAGACCCAACAAAAGCAAGTATTTCAGGGCCTGTGTTATGTGCTTTAAATGCATCAATAATTGTATATGTTTCATATATGGACGATGGTAATCTTCTGAAAACTAATTCATGTAAATGTGTTGTTTTGTACATTTCATTAACAAATGTGTCTTAGCCCTTTTTGGTGCGGTGCATCACAAAAACATTAGGACATGTATGCAGGGACAGATATTAGGGCTAGAAATAGCACTGGGTATTCCATAGAACTGTAATCTTCACTGTGTTACAGTTTACAGGATGTGGTGCACCATATTTTCTGATATGCAGTCTTCAGTGCATGTACAGAAATGTTAATATGTGATGTATAGAGGTCTAGCAGTGATGTTTCGGGATGTTCCTTCTGATTGCATGAAAGTATCACAGTGCAGACGTACACACACACGGCAGCATACTAGGTGACAAATTTAATTGGTGTGGCTTTTACAAGTTTGTAAATGCATGTGTTACATTTGCTGCGTTGGTGGCTGATGGCTGATGGTGGTGAAAGGTGACTGACTGAACCATCTGACATTTGCTTTAGGCTGTAATCAGATTTTTCCTACCAATACCATCTGTTCCTAAGATACCTAAAAGCAAACCATCCGGCAGCACAGCCTGAGGTTCTGTCTTTGGACCAAGACACACACTTTTCCAAGACCTGTCTTTCATCAGAAATGCAAATCTAATATAACCAATTTTGTGTTCTTTTTTGCTGTTGAGAGCCTTCACAACATACTTCAGTTTAGGTAAGGTTTACTGATGTAATGCAACAACTTGGACTAAGGTGGCACATTTTTTTGGCTCATCTGTATGAGCAGATAAATCAAAACTATTAATGCTATTGCCATTATTTTTGCATGAATGGAAAAATCTTCTCAGTCAGGTTGCAAGGCCAAAAATATGTCAGTATGTCTGCATGACTGTGAAAACATTTGCAGACTTCTGGACACAGTTTTAAGAAAAGAGTAAGGGTTGAGTAAAAAAAAGAGACATTCTCTTTAAAACCTAATGAATTATGGATACGTCTAATGGCTCTAGGCATTAATAGCTATACCTGTATAAAGATCTCTGTCCAATGCAGTTTGTTTGTTTTAATTAAATAATGGAAGTGTCAGTTAAAAATATTGCCTAAACTATTTGGTAGGCCATTTTCCGTTTCAGCTGAATGCAATGCATAGTGTGTTTTGAGAACAGTTATTATTCTTTCAGGTCAAACAGTGCATGCACCATGGTAAAAAAAATTCAGTGGCCAAAAAGGTTGTAGTAAGGTTAATGTTTTGACAGTCTGTTTTAAACTCATCAAAGTGACCTCAAGACAGAAATATAACCAGACATTGCCTTGGGCCTCATTAAATTATAGCTACTATTCATATATAAAATGGTAGTCTAATTCAAGTTATATGCTGTCAGCATGTAGGGGGGCATGGCCACCATGAGCAGTCCACCTCTGGAATGTTGTAGAAACTGGGTTTTATTTTAAAATGATGAATAAATTAGACTATAAATTAGAAAATATGCACCTCATGCTAACCTCATGTACAAGTGCGGCTGATCTGAGGGTCTGCATAAACACTGCATTTTATGGTGTCTCCCCTGTGATTTGAATTTCATATGTACTGTCTACTATCAGTGCTGGTAGTAATGCAAATTGACGTTGGCAAACGTTTTCATTGAGAGAAACAGATGATGTGGACTTTAGTGTGATTCCATGAAATTTAGCCTCCACATACTTTGTGTCAAGCAAGGAAGACGCTTAGGCTGAATTTTTGTTTTAACTAGTATGAAATATAAGATTAAGAATTAGTTCCAAGCAAAAGGGAAAAGCTTGGTCAAATACTATTTGGAGTTTATGGAGTTTGTTTTGGAGTTTGTTTTGGTATTATGTCTTCAAGCTGTGTCAAATGATCATACTTTACATGGAATCCTCGTGCTGGAGATGGAATTATAGAAATTTAGATAAGCAGGATTGTTTTGATGTTCTAGCCGTGTACCTTGCTGTTACTAGGTCCTCCTGCCAAGTACATCAGTACAAAGACAACCACTGGATTGGCCAATTCAGTAATCTAATTCTTGACTTTGGCCTTGCCTTGGGATTTCTGAAGTTTCTCCACAAAAACATTAAAAACATTCTCTGTGAGGTCTGATCCTTCATTGGTGAAGGTAATATGTCTGTGTTTACTTCTATATACGTGGACCTTTCAGAGCAGCACTAAATCTCTTAGGTCTGGGTTGAGTATACCAGAAATCTGAGTTCATGAAGGCTTAGGGTGAACTTAAGTCAGTAAAGGGTTGCAAGATAAAGCATAGGAGGAGGGCTTAGTGGGACATTCCACAAAAAAAACTGAAGATGTTACAGAAATTGGATTCGAAAGTGAAACTGCCTTCATCAAAAAGTATTTTGGCTTTCATGTTAAACTGCCCTTTTCTGTGTTGGTCTCTCAAGAGAAATGGAAAGTGTTAAGATATTCTTGGGGAAAAAAACAAGAAGCTGTAAATTTCATGCTATAGCCTTGTGGTGAATCGTGACTATTATAGCCAGGTCTTCAGTTTTCAAGACTGTCAAAAAAGAATATGTTATACCTCCCCATAGTGCTAATTGTTGATAGCAGCCCTGTGGGATACTGGTAGTATTTTAGTGCTAAAATAATGACACTTCTAAACGCACAGTGACATGTTTGGCCATTTTAGATTAAACACAGACATCTGAAGCATGTAATAGACATTTTAGCGTTTTTTTTTTTTTTCTTTTTTCGTGTATACCTGTATTTTGTATGCGCAAATATATGTTCATTCACATTCACAGGCATTGGGACATCTAGAACTTCCAGAAGTCCTAGGCTTATGTTTTCCCACACAAAATGGATTCCACCCACTCAAAATCAAAACATGTTTGGTTGATTCTCGTGTCACTTTATAATTATGTTAGTGGTTAATCTGACATGGCTAGCTGGCCCATTTTGCTATAACAACCTTATTACCACAGAGAAAAAAAAATGTTGAATAATTTTCTGCTAGACATTTGATTAATTTAACTCTAGTTTTTAAACCAAAACTTAGTAATGAAATAAGTGTAATAATGCAGAACATGACAGTATGTAAGTATGAAGTATGTAAGTATGATTCTATAATGATTCAAACTGATCTAATTTCAGATTACAGATCCATTTTTAGTTCCTTGAAATAATTAGGCCTTCAGAAGTCCTGAAAAAGGTTCCTTTCTGCTTTAGCTTTTATTATATTATATTTGATGCTACAAATAAGGTAATTACAGATGCAAGGGGCAAAGTGCAGGTGCAGGGTGTCATGCAAGTGTGATCAGTAATGTTAGCCACCATACGACAGAGATATTAGAGTACTTTAACATTTGTTTATTGTTTTGAAGTATGTACCAAAATAATTGCTATGCATAAAAAATAGCATTTTGCATTGTACAACTAAGTAAAAATGTTTACAGACAAGCATCACTAATTGTACAAAAATAACACAAAAAGAAATAAAAACAGTAAAGAACAGAACATCCTCACGTCAGTGTGCAAACCGTTTATACAGATGGAAATGCGTCCTGAGGCTGCATTCCCTGATAAATTATTTAAATAGCACTTATCTACACACATAAACACACTCATACACACATGCACACCAATACACACTTTCTCATATGAGACATAGTCTTACAGACAACAAACAGCACAATAATTTATCTGTTTAAAAAACATACTGGACACTGGAAGCACTAGCATAAAAAAACTCCCATCTTGCTCTATTTACTATAGGGGTCAAAGGCAGGGTGCTTCTTAAGAAAGAAATACTATTTACAGCTTGTGCTACAGTAGCATAATGAAGGTAACGAATTTGCTTTCTTTAACTTATGAAAATATTTTTGATGTTTTGTTGGATCAAATTATACAACAGTATTGAGGTAATATTTGTACATCAAAGTATTCATTTAACTCTCTACAGAAAAGGCACACAGGTCAAAATCCTCCTCTATAAGTAATCTATGAAAACACTAGGGAAGGGTATAGTGGAGTGCTTTGGGCAGAGCTTTTGTGATATGCAAGACTATCGAAACTGTCCATTATTTTGGAGAAATTTGGCTGTAAGATATTACTCTATTCTCCCTACCACTGTTCCCTATAATTACGGCAATGAATACATTTAGGAATTTGGAAGAAGCCAATGATCCAGTGGATGATCCAGTCAATTTTATGTCAACTGGTATTTTGCAAGTGCTATTTTTGCAAAGAGAGGTCTTTCATTCGACCTACTAGGGGCCTCTCAGTACAGATGTGTATTGGTTGGATTTTATTGAATTGTCCTTAGGTATTAATTTTGCTTGTTAAAATCATTGGAAATTATAAAAGGGTCATTAGTCCCATTGACTTGTGAACCTGGCCTTGTCCAAGCCCTCTTCAACATAGCCTTCCACTATGTCAACAGAAATGTTTGTCAAGATGGTGTAACCCATCTCACCCTGAGGAAACTATGCCCACTAACTTATCAAGTTGTCTACATCCCGCCACTCAGAAATGGGAATAACCAAAATCGTTCTTTGAGACTCTGCCAAATGATTTGCAGCTATTTGGCCCCACTTTGTTAGCAGACCTAGTTGTCTTGGGTTTGAAATACATTGGTTTTGAGTGTGATCAAAACTTGAATTGAAACAGTAGATTTGTTTCAACAAAAATAGTTTTTTTAGATGTTGCAATCATGTAGAAACAGACATGAACATGAAGGTAGAAGTAAGATCTGCCAGTTGGTCATTTGCCTGAATGTGCTAAAGCCTCATTACACTGTATAAAGTCTGAAGAAGGTTATAAAAATGGTGTTGAAATAAATTAGTCTATTGGGAGGTTTTGATTTTAGAGGATTAAATCCTCAGAATTGGCCCCATCTTTGGACATTCATTCAGAGAGGAAAAAAGGAATGCAGAGAGGCAGAGAGAGAGAGAGAAGGTTGTGAAGTGCATAGTTGTCTGCAGGGAGTCCTTCCCACACAGATCTGAATGAGGTTTTTCAGAGAGAGATCAGTCTTTCCGATCAAGCAAAGCGATGGGGGCTTTTTTCTGCTCTACCTGCTCTCGGTGGAGGGGTCCTGATTCTCCATGGGCAGTCAGCTGGGCTCCATCCAAACCAGCACTGGTTGCATTGAAACTGACCACAAGCTATTTCTGCCCCACCAGAGTGCATGCCACAGAAAAAAGTAGCGGAAAATCTGTCCCTGGACTTTGCACGGAATACATATTCTTATTTATAGAGAAAGGTGCGTTCTTCCAAGAGTCTCCTGCTTGTGCAATTATGCATCTATTGGGGAAAAAAATAAAAATTGGAAATAAGTTTGTTGCCTTTAAATCTGTGAATGAGACTGTAATTAGGTTGTTTCAGAATATAATGAACTATACCTCTGCATTCATATTTGAGGTCTGAGAAGTATACCATCTCTTGTGAAAAGACAAAGAGACCCAGCCGTCCACCTGCGTAAGTTTTGTCATAGATTCTTCCGGAATCCGCCATGATTTTCTTTCCTTCATACATAACAACCCTGCAATCATGAAAAGAAGCAAAAACATTTTTAGCATACTGAGATATTGTAAATGATGTTTTCTGTTATAAGGAGTTTTATTATTATGCTTGAATAATACCTTATGTGTCCTGTTCTTGGCCTGTGTGTTAAGTGCCACCTATATGCAGTGAAGTCTTTCCAGCCAACATTCTTGGGGTCATGCCAGAGTGTGCGAACCTATGGAGAAAACAAACAAAAATTCAATTTTTATACCACTGAAAAGATTCAACATCTACAAATTGTTGATTTTGTTCTAGAAGTTACCTGTCCTGGAGTATTCCCAGTGTGCCAAAGAGCATTCCTTAGGTGTTCGCCTGGTCCAGTGGTGGAGTTGACTACTTTAATGGACAACCCTGAATAGCCCTGTGCCTTGGTGGGTGTGCTGGACCAGTAGGTTTGAGTAATCTGCTTCCACATCACTACATAGAAGCGGGAACTGGACTGGTAACCGAACACAAATCCAGCATAATCATCATCTCGTTCTGTGTTGATAAAGAAGGTCCCACTGAAGTCCACTGCATTAAACTCATCAAAACCTTTAAAACACAAACATGTTGGTTAGAATGATTGCCTTGTGTTGTTTATTTCTAACATGGTTCTTCAATTAAAAAAAAAAAAACTCTTGTGGTTCTAACATACCAACGGCAATGCCGGGGTCACAGTTAACTGTCTGCACCAACTCTTTGCCCTGATGACGGACCACCCAATTGGGATCAATCTGAGAAGTGCCCTTGGGGTCCAGAGGCACCATCTGGAATTTGCGGAAGTCTGTCTCACTAATATCAAAGTTCTCAGGGCACACATCATAGATGTCTGGAACATTGTCCTGGTCAAAGTCATCCTTACACGCATCACCTCGGCCATCCCCTAGACACAGAGGGAAATTGTAGAAATACATCCACAGAGAAAAGTAAAAAAGAACTATAAGAAAATCAGGTTTTAATTGACCCCACTAACCATCAGAGTCCAACTGATCTGGGTTGAAAGCCAGCCTGCAGTTGTCTTTGTCATCAGGGATGCCATCATTGTCATCATCATAATCGCAAGCATCTCCTTTGCCATCCTTGTCATGATCAGCCTGGTTGGCATTGGGAATGTAAGGGCAATTGTCCAGGTTGTTTTGATGCCCATCTTCATCAATGTCCTGGTTGCTGTCACATTTATCTCCAACACGATCAGAGTCTGTGTCAAGCTGTTGGAATAAAGTGACATAACATAAGTATTAATGGTAGCGGTGATAAAGTGTCTAGCTTTCTGACAATTCTATCACACATCCTGAATCCATTAAACTCAACAGGTCTGATGTGTCTGGCTTTTCCCTATTCTGTCTACTGCAGTCTGTGAAGATTGGCAAACCTCACTCACATTTCTGTTCCTCTAGTTTGACGGGGGTGAAAGGGGGTTGGTCAATTTCACCAATTTTCCCCTTAAGTGAGTCCTGTTGTTCTACAGGCGTGCATTCCTCCTCCTCAGTTAACCATGGCACAGGTGTTATCCGCAGGGATTGAGTGCCGACAGGGCATGTATAAACCCACTAGCAAATCCATTCCTCACTAATAACGCCTGTCCCCCTTCCCCATTCCCTTTGGGCTTGTTGAGAGCTACTGGGTGCCCTTCAAAAGCCTCCTTTTGCTTTATTGTATGGCTGTATGCCCCCAAGGTGAAGAGCATTTACTCCACCTTTACATAGCGTGATAAAACCTTGCTACCTGTTGGGCCTTTCAGATGAAAAAGACTGAAAAGCAGAGCTGAACAACAGATGGATCTATGTGGATTACTGACTACAACACCTGCAGTAGTTTTCTCTCTCTCTCTCTTCCTCTATTTCTCTCTCTCTCTCTCTCTCTCTCTCTCTAACTCTCTCTCTCTTTCACTCTCTCTCTCTCTCACACACACATACCTGGTCAGGATTATGCTCCAGAGGGCAGTTATCACACTGGTCACCAACCCCATCCAGATCAGTATCTTTTTGGTCCACATTGTACAGATATGGACAGTTGTCCCTCTCATTCAGAATACCTAAGGAAATAGGTCAACATTAAGTCTGTCTGTTTTAACAGTCTGTCTGTTTTAACTGGGCCATCATGGTGGCTTTCTTACCATCTCCATCAATGTCCACAGCGCATGCATCGCCTTCACCATTGTTGTCTGTGTCTGTCTGGTCAGGGTTGCTGTTGTATGGACAATTGTCACAACGGTCTCCGACATCATCTCGGTCATAGTCATACTGCCTGGGGTTGAAGATGAATGGGCAGTTGTCCTGTTTGTAAAGAGGGCACAGTGAGAAAAAAATGGTAAAACTCTTGCCACTCCCTAAAAACATTGCATGAGGAGGTCATTACTTTTAGATGGCAGGCTTGTAATTTGGCTGTGGTTGTGTAGGTCTATTTAGAAGAGTGCAAGCATAAAAGTGAACCTTATTTTAGGACTGAGACCAAATATAATTTCGGAATTAGCAGAATACACTGTGGGCCTTTCAGAGTGGTACCTCCATGTTGGAATTTGAGGTTTGGCTCTTTCACAAGTTGAGTTTGCTTTCTAAACTATTTCTTTTTATCTTAGCTTGAGGAATGAATGCATGTGTAGAGTCCAGAATTTAACATATTCATAGACATATTCGGGCTTCTATACATGTATAAATCAAGGACCTTTTCCTGTTTTAGCATTTTCACCCTTAAAATCTTAATACAAGAGTAAAGATAATGTACCCTGTCATCAGGAATACCATCGTCATCGTCATCATCATCACAAGCATCACCAATTCCATCTTTGTCGTAGTCCTCCTGGCCTGAGTTTGGAAGGTTCGGGCAGTTGTCCTGCAATAATAAAAAGCGGTAGTAATAATGAAAGATATGACATTTTTGTTTTTCCTCTAAATGTTTTGCCAAAGCTTTTCTCTAACCTTCTTGCAGTGATAGGTGGCATTCTCCACACACACAAGGTCAGCGTTCGGCCAACCATCCAGATCAGTGTCTTCACCACAGATGTGCCCATTCCCAGCGTAGCCAGGCTTACATTCACAACGGTACATGGGGTCTGAGAAATGTCCCAGATAGTTACAGCGGGCATTCTTATTGCACTCATGACTTCCATCAAGGCAGGGGTTACGAGGTGTGCACACCTGCAATAAATATAGATAACAAGGTTACTCTTATTTCAAGATGCAGTCTTTTTAATCCTTTCATACATAAGATATTATTGCTTACCTGTTTCTTTGCGGCAGCATCCTCCACTCCACGGCCAAATGGCTGAGGGCCATTGTAGCGTGGGGGACATGGAAGGCAGTTGTATCCAGGTACTGTATTTTCACACCTGTGGACTCCATTAAACTCAAAGCAGGCATCCGGGACCTCTTTGCACTGTAAAGAAGACAGAATTAGTTTTTCTAAAGGACCTCTTTAGTTTAGTGTTACAGGAAGATGGGAGAAAAGTCTTCACCTCATCAATGTCCTTGCAGTTAATACCATTGCCAGTGTAACCTGCTGGACATTTTCCACACTTCCATGAACCATCTGGGAAGCTTGTGCACTTGCTTCCAGCAAAACAGGGATTGGATAGGCATCCATCTGAGAAAAAAGATTAAGGACATAAATTAGCACATTTTTATTGATGCTTCCTAGTCTATCTGTGCACATAAATGTCAAGAGGACTCACCAACAGGACAGGCCTGTTTGTTGCAAAGTTGAGTTGTTGTTGCATCACCCACACAGTCTTTGCCTCCATGCTTGGGTGGTGGATCATTGCAAAGACGTTTTCGACTCTGGGTACCTCCTCCGCAGGTAACTGAGCAAGTATCCCAGGGCGACCATGGTCCCCAGCCACCATTGACTGAACAAACATAGGAACATGTGGTTATAATCCTGTAACTATTTGCTTCTCCAAATCACTCACTCACTGTTTGCTCCTTTGTATGTTCAGCACACTTACTTGGACATAGTGCCTTTTCACATTTCTCAGTCTGCCTGCCTTTGCCTTGGCAGTCTTTTCCTCCCAGCTGAGGTGTGGGAGAGTTGCAGAGACGGATGCGTGTGATGACACCGGATCCACAGGTGACTGAGCAAGAGGACCATGGTGACCAGTGACTCCAGTTGCCATCTTGCTTAACTGAGGAAGATGAATGAGAAACACAAATTATTATATTTTTTCGATCAGTCATAGGATGAAAAAGCACAAAGCTTCTGCTGATGGAGCACTCACAGCGCTTGTCGCACTCCTGGAGGTAGCAGTCTCTGGTCTGCACAGAGGTGCCCTCACAGTTGTTATTGATGCGGTCGCAGGAGCGGCCGCGTTGCTGAATGCCCCTTCCACAAGACACGGAACAATGGGTCCATTCAGACCAGGGGGACCAGCCATCCTCAGCAGAGTCACTCGCTGTTGGGGGAGAGTAGAGGAAGACAATAGTAGAGCTATTCCCTTTCTCTAAAGCAGCAAAGAGGAGAAAAGCTTTTAATGCAGGGCCCTAATGGACTCAATTTAGCCTGGGCAGCCTGAGACACACCACTCCAGGGAACCCTGGCATGGACCAAACAGTTGCCGTGCCAGGGAAACGGCAGTGTGCTAAACGCATAGGGATCCCCTTTGATGATTTATCCAAAATGGGAAGTGGAATGTGAAAATACACTTGAAGATGTCATCATTTTTAACTGCTGAGACGAATGGGCTTTTCCATATTTATTGGAGCTCTAGACACATGTGCCCTTGTGGCGGAATAAAAATGTTATTTTTGCTTCATTTAATTCCAATTTAGCTAATTATGGCCGTTATAGCAGTTGAGAAATTAAGTGGTACACAATGCTCTGCTATTACTTACATTTGGATTCTGCCACAATGTATGTTTACCTGTCACTTGCAAAATAAGCCTGTGTCTTTCTGTCATCCTCATATCTAATCCCCTCTTCACTCCAGGCTCCTTTATAGTCTATAATTAGACCCCTTGCTAAATTTCTGTTCACTGAAAACAAATGAAATTGCCTCTGTTTGGAAAAACATTTGTAAGATGAATACTGGAAAGTCTTTGACTGATTGTACTTACGAGTTCCACACCGCGGACAGCATTCACCATCAGGCACCGTTGCGTTGGCACAGGGAATCAAGGGACAGGAAATCTTACGGCACACTGTCGCTGAGTTCTGTAATTACCAACCACACCTCATTAGTCACAGGGGGCTAACAGAAGCTTTGTCTAGCACTCTAGGTCATAAGTTGGGTGGCAAATGGCCAAAGAGAACTACAAAGAGGGTTAGACTAATCTTTGAAACAGCAAACACAAAACGTCTGTCTGCCAAAATACCCAGGAAGTGAGTTTGGCAACATGGCCTTGTTAAACTCTCTAATTAAGCGAGTGAATATCCCTGAGTGTTGATAAGCTGTGTGGGTTTTTTTGCTGTTCCATGGAGTGTGCTCGAAAAATTAAGTGGCTGGACTGCCAACTTCAATCATTTTTATTGTTCTAAGTTGTGGTCATTTGTCATAGACCCGGCGCAGAACACCTCCCAGCTTCCTAACTTAATTAGAGACATGGTGCTTCAGAGAGCCAGACACAACAGTAGACAAAGCTAAAGACAGTAAATCATAGCATGGATGTCCTCTCTCTCACTCACAAATTAGTGACTTAATGACAAAGCCTATTGCACTTAAATTGTAAGAGGCAGTCTGTAAAGCACACTCCAAAAGAGGCACTTACCTGGCAAGTGCACTCAGTGCAGTCATCCACTGTCCATTCATCCTTGTTCTTGTGCACAATGCCATTGTGGAGACAAACACCCTCATGGATTCCGATATGTTTAATGAGAACATTGTTCTCATCTGTCTAGGAAACCAACATCAGTACATTCATATTCACATTAAATGACAATATACATTGCATTCAGTGCAAGACTTTGGACTCAGGCTTTAACCTTTTAGTCTGCAAATTATAAAGTGTAAAAAAGCAAAAGTGTCTAAACATGGGGGAAAAGCTCTTCTCACCACTTTGCGAAGCTCGTTGGACAGCTCTTGCACCACCACACCAAGACTCTTTAGTTCTTTGAACATGCTAGCCAAGTCTTCACAGGAAAAGCCACAAATCATTTGAAGATCTGTGACGGGGCAGGAGAGGGGGTGAAAAGTGTGGTTATAGCCACAGGGATAGAGATACATTTCTACGCTCGTAAATGATGTTTTTCACTGTTCTGCAGTGAGACTTTGCCAGAAGGAATAGTTTCACCTTTACCTTTTGTCTTGTGACCAGTGTAGTCAGTCCTAATGGCTGGCCTGGATCCATTGATGGGATTGTCCAGGGTGAGTATATCAGTCAAACTTGCTGTGACAGAGAAAGATAAACTTTTGATTTAATTGACCTCAACATAACATCTTAGCTTAAGTTCTTTTATACAACAACGTTCTAATAACATAAAAAATACATTTTGGTTTCTCCAAATCATGACAAACCAGCTAGCATTTCTTTTTTTAGTTAAATGCATAAATTATGTGAAATTTCTAAACTGAATTAAATTTCCTTTGTTATATGCTTTATCAAGTAATTTTCACAGTGTTACTTTCTCATGCACTTTGATCTGCTCACATAGCACTTAGTGCAGAAACTGCCATACGAGGGCATCCTCTGTGATTCATGAGTATTTAGGAGAACTGCAGTAAGACTCACAGCGCTGACATCCTTTGTTGCGTAAAATTGCTTCCAGTGTGGTCCCAAAAACAAACCGCACATTTTGGAGGACACCCTGCCAAAAAACAAAACAAAACAAAACAAAACAACAATCCATTCAGCTTTTAAAAGTCATACACTTCACAATAAGGCATTATTTGCAGAATAAGTTTAGTTACTTTTGGGGAACATTTAAAAATCATTAGATAAAATTATTTTACTATTCATTACAACTCTCATATTTTCAGGCAGAGGTGTGAGTTGTATATATATATTTTTATGAATATATAATTTATAGTCATAATTTATAGTCATATAAATAGTCATTTTCAGGTCTTTTTTTCAGTTTTGGGGGGTACTCACCATGAACTTGTCGTTGACTGCCCCCTTGCCGATCCTCAAGTTGGCCACCCCCGGCGTCTCTGGTGTCAGGATGGTCTGAATGGACGCGTCCAGCTCTGCGCTGTTGATCTCTTCGCAGCCCACGTAGAAGTGAACCCGGTCCTCCTGCACGAAGAGCGTGATGTTCTTCCACTGCCCCGTGGCCAGATCCGCGTCCTCGATGGACACCACCTGCTGCTTGTTCTCGGTGGAATACACCAGATCCAGGGTTCTGGCCTTGCCATTGGAGATGATCTCCAGCACGGGCCCGGAGCCGTCCAGCTTCTCCACGGTCAGCAGCGCGCCCCTGGTGTTCCGGAACTGCTTGAAGTTGACCAGCAGCAGGAAGCCCCTCTCCGCCTGGACCGAGTACATCAGGTCGCTGAAGGCACTCTCGGGCAACGGGGGGATCAGGTCGGGGTCCAGGATCTTGTACGCGGGGCTGTAGGGGTCGTCTCCCTTCACTAGGGTCACGCCGTGGTTTTTCTTCGGCACCTGCACGAGCTCGAACAGGTCGTAGACACTGTTGTCATCTCTGCTCTCTGTGGATGGAATAAAAAAAATTACTGCAGCTTTTCAGCCGCAGGGAGAGACTTTTCCCTATTTCTCCCAACTTTTTTTAGCTGTACGTATCAAAATGTACATGGTATGTTCTCAGATTATAGAGAAAACGTTTCTTGTTTGAATTATACCATATATAAGTTACCTTAGAAACGCTATTTATTTATAGGTTCCATTATTTCTTATACCCAATGTTGATTCACCAAGTAATTAAGAGAGGGAAAAGCAAGTAAAGGTAAACGACTGTTGCTGAGTGAAGGTCTATAATTAAGATTTGATGGATGTAACGAAAAAAACTAACAAAAAAAGTTATGAAGAGCCTGGATGAGTTCTCTTCTGTTCGTTTTCAGCCCCCTCACCTGCCACTCTGGCGCCCTCGCAGCTCCACAGCATCACTAACAAAAAGATCCCAGTTAACTTCATCTCTTTCTTCTGCCTGAAATAAACAAATCAATACATTTTGTAAAATAACGTCCATAATTTAACATTCAGTTGAAAGTAGCAAGCTCTCAACACTTAATGACTCACTTTAAATGCATATGATTTTAGAGTCTGAAATGCATCTGAACCAAGACACATCCCACCAGTTAAAAATAACAAATACTATCCTTAGTGAATAATTATACTTCACGATTTACTAGTCTAATTATAGTTAAATGCATTTTACCCGATAAAAGCAAGGCATCCCTACCTGTTTCTTTGATTTCAGAGAAATAGTAAATATGTACAATCCAGAATAAGGCAGTAATCCTGATGGTGCGTAAAAAGTTCCTCCTCCACACGTTTTTTCAAACACTGCACAGGTTTAGCCTTCCTGTCTCAGTCCTTAAAGCAGCTCAAATCTATTACTAAGGAGAGAAAAAGTGCTATTTAAACAGTTTCAGGACATTCCTAAGCAGCACGTCTCGACCAATCAGAGGCTGGAAGTGCACCAGGGGGAGGAGCTTATGTTAATGTCACAGCTCAGTCTCAGGCTTAAATATTTATTTTCCCACCCGTTTTCAGGCCAAGCCAATCCAGGAGCGCGATTTTGGGGTTGGGGGGCGAAGGGGGGCTAAAAACGCGACACATTCCAGCCACCAAATTCCACAAACATTCCTCTGATGTTACTAACCACAGTTTCCGGTCAGTCTCTTATGATTAGCCATAATAACTCTTTTGATGGACCTTTATTTCCTGTTCAATCAGAGCACGGTTACTGATTTTAATCACTTTCCTAGCCCTTTGATGCCAGGAGATGGAGTAGCCTCTATTGAAGTTCGTCAAGAAAGATTATTTAACTGACATTTTAAGCACTCAACAGGTCCATTTCTTACTTTTAGAAGTGTCGTCAGGGCTGTTTCAGGGTTAAGTTCTTGTTTTCTAACTCAGGGATGTTCAATAAAATCCAACCTGCACTTCTGCAACTCTCCGCTAGAGGCCGTTGTAGTGCCTTTTGAATTTTCTGTTTGTTCTGCAGCATGTTTATGTGACTGCTGTCATTCTAAATACACTATGTGGACAAAAGTATTGGGACCCCGGACCATTACACCACCAAGGGCTTTAAGGACACTGCATTCAAATACTTAGACTTTAATATGGAGTTGGTCCCCCTTTTGCAGCTATAACAGCTTCCATTCTTGGAAGGCTTTCCACAAGATTTTGGAGTGTCTCTGTGGGAATTTGTGCCTATTCATTCTGTAGAGCATTTATGTGGTCAGGCAGTGATGTTGGACAAGAAGGCCTGGCTCGCAATCTCCATCCCAGTTCATCCAAACGGTGTTGGATTGGGTTGCGGTCCAGGCTCTGTGCGGCCCGATCAAGCCCTTTCACACCGAAATGTCTTGGTATGCTGAAGCATTAAGATTGCCCTTCACTGGAGGTAAGGGGCCTATCCCAAACCCTGAAAAACAGGTGTGTCCCAGTACTTTTGCCCACATAGTGTATGTCATTTGTGATGATTAACACAGTTTGTGTTGTTGTTTTTTATTTTTTAACTTCAAGCACAGATGATATAAAGGTATATGAAATTAAAGGTCTCACCAAAGCATGCTTTATTTAAAAATAAGCCAATAAGTAGAAACAAATGTTGTCATAATATTGCAATAATATTTAATAAATGAGCAACAAGCACTTTGACATATTTATTAAATATTACTAAAATAAATGAATAGCTGTAAAAAGGAATTTAGGTCAACAGTTGATGCAATGATTTCAAAAATAGCAAAGCATATATCCTTCTCTAGTTGTTCCTCTTTAAAAGGCATTAACTGTGAGTAGTTATCATGTGGAGGTATTGTGCAATAGTGATTTCTTTCACAGAGGCTGGTTATGTTCCCTCTGCTGCTCAGATAGCTAGGGTTGGAGCCAGATGAATTATTTAAAAGGGGACCAGGCAGCCATTTCCCATTGTCTTACTCAAAACAGATTCTGTTTTGACTACCTTAGGATGAGTGAGTGGGGTGGGTGAAGGGTGAGGGGGGTGTTGGGTTTGTGGGAAGACTTCAGAATGTTTGTGCTGGTTGACTTGGCCACTGTTGACTTCCTTAGCTGAGTGCACAGGTTACTCTTGTCACTCACTGTCAGAAGTATGACGTTAAACTGATTAACAGAAATGCACAGCAGTCGTTTGTGATGTCAGTCGTTGAGAGTAACAAGGCATGCTTTTCTGTGGACAACTGTTTATCTTGACGCCCTATCAGTGCCTCAAGGGCAGAGTGATTTGACAGACACTGAATGTTTAGCTCTAGCGTTTCTTTTCCAATGTCCCCATGCTGCTCTAAAGGGACTCCTGCTTGATTTCGGATGCTTGTAATTCACTTTGTGAGACATCCGCAGTGAATGTTTTCAGAAGTGAATGTGATGAGGTGCATCATGGTCATCCTCCATGGCCAGTTTGTATACCAAACAGCATTAAAACAAACCATACCAGTTCAGTCTAGGGGCCAGGGCTGTGTTGTGTAGAAGGTCAAAGGTGGAAGGTTTGACCCTCACCTTAGAGACCTCCGAGATAAAATGTTTGCTGTGACTGGTGACTTGGAACAGAGTGCGTCATCCACAAACTATTCTTTAGTGTTTACTCTCTCCACCATGCCATGATGATGGCCTATTGTGCGGCAAAAGCACAGCTCATGGCCTCACAAGAGAAAGGCAGCTGTGTACCTCCACTGATTTGCTCCCAGGGTTCAGCCACGGAGACCTTATTTTGTGGTGATGACGCACTTCGAGTGCATTTACTCACTGTTTCTGTAACAGCTGTGTAGATAGTGATAGCAATTAAGAAACAAATATCCCATTCGTACAGCTTCTGCTTATATTCAGTGCTTAATGTGTAAATATTAGAGAAAAATCTTAGGTTTGACTTTGGCAGGTTGTTGATGTCTGGCTTTTTCTATATCTTTTAAGAAAATGTAAGCCATTTGATGTTTTGGTGTCTTAAATAGCTGAGTAATTTGTGGCCAAATGTTTGAGAAGTGCCAAAGGGTTGATGATTTTAATGCAGTATCAAAAATTATTTAGATACTCTATTGCCAATACACCTCTCTCTCTTGTTTGAATGTCTCTCACTTGCCATCTTTCATGGAAAGCACTATTAATAATGGAGGGCCTCACAGTTTCTTCTGAAAAATCAAATCTAGACTCATAAATAAATGATCAATAAATGCTATATTCTAGGCATTGCAATTTTGGAGGACCTATTTATCTATTCTTCAAAATTTGAAATTCACATTTAACCCAGAAAATATGTGTATAGAGGGAGCTTATTGTGAACATAAATTGCTGAAGCAGGTAATGCTGCCTATGATAGAAAGTGGTCAGTGTGATGCTCAGGGCAAAGTTATCTATCCATTTTCTACCCCTTTGTCCCACACACAGGGTCAGGAGCCTATCCCAGCTGCTATGGGCAAAGGCAGGGTACACCCTGGACAGTCACCAGCACACCACAGGGCCACATACAGAGACAGACAACCATTCACACCTAGGAGCAATCAACCTATCCCCAATGCATGCATGTTTTAGGTGGTGGGAGGAAACCCACAGAGTCACAGGGTGAACATGCAAACTCCACACAGAAAGACCCTGCGCCCAACCCGGGAGTCGAACCCAGGACCTTCTTGCTGTGATGCAACAGTGCTAACCCCTGCACTATCGTGCACAGCAATGTTATGCTTATGGGTCCTGGCATTCATGTGGATGTTACTTTGACATGCACGACAAGATTTCCTTCTCATGGCAACGTTATTCCCTAATGACAGTGGCCTCTTTCAGCAGATTAATGTACCCTGTCACATTTGGGGTTTGGGGAACATTACAAAGAGTGCAAGGTATTGATTTGGCTTCCAAATTCTCCAGATCACAATTTGATTAAGCATCAGTAAGATGCACTGAACAAACTAGTCAGATCCATTGAGACCCCACCTTGCAACTTACAGGACTTAAATGAACCCCTGCTGGTGTCTTGAAGCAGATAGTGAAGCTCCTTCAGAGGTCTTGTGGAGTCAGGTGAGAGCTGTTTTGGCAGCATAAGAGAGAGCTACACAATATTAGGCATTCATTTTAATATTACAACTGATCAGTATATATTCCAGGGGCCTATCTTCAGGGATTAGATGTTATAAATGTTGTAAATCATCCTGGGTTCTGATAATACCAAATGAGTAGATGTAAGGTTCTAATATCCGCATGCCTTTTTTTCCACCTTAAACAAAAGGAATTGGCAAAATGCAGTTAGCCTTTACCTAAGGCAGTATGCTCTCTTCTATCATGTTAAACAGGCAGATAAATGTGAGGTCATCAGTCATGTGTTGTGTATTAAATTTATTTTATTTTTCTCTGGATATTTTCTCTACAGAGAAGTGGGCTACTTCGTCTTTATTAACCTCATTTTAGCGATGCCTCTGGGACTTAATGCTTCCTCACTGATCCCCAGGCTGTAACATAGCGTGCCAAAATGAACTGCCTCATCCATACATATCTTTAATCATGACAATTTGACGTGCATTTTTGAGCATCACTAACTACTTCTTTTATATTATGCCTTTCAGCAAAAAAAATCCAAATATTATGAAACCTGCTTTGATGTGGTGTCAGTAACTCTATAATTTGTATCAAGGGTACATGATGTTAGACCTTACCCTGTACAGTCATATCTGCTGGAAGCTGTTTTTGTTCCAATGACAAACTTTTCAGAGCTTTTTCCATAGAGAATGGACCTAGAGGTGAAATTTTGGGAGTTTATTTTCTCCTGAAGCCCTGTTGCATGTTGATGGAATTTCCCAGGTGTGTGAAAACAAGCACCTAAGGAGTCATACAGTAAAGCATGCCTGTGGTCGCTGTAAGCAGTGATAAGCTGCACCATGCCTTTGATTGTCCCAGGTGCATCTGCCTTTAGTAATGGGCTGGAACACATTTCACCGCTGAAACTCCACCTGTGCCAGGGACCAGTGAAGGAAGGGAGTGGTTGTTTCTTGCAAGCCTATGCATCATGTGTATGTGCCGTGACAAGGTATTTGTGCCTAGAAATGCATTGAGAAGCAAATTCAAATTTCACACGAATAGTATGCTCGTAGGAAAAATACCTATAGAAAGACTCCTATCTTAGAGCTTGGTAGTGGATTTGAATGTGAACCACAGAGAGATGCCAACAAATTACTAACATGAATAACGTCAAGCAAAGATGTCAACATTCCACAGAATCAGATATAGTTGATACTAGGGGTGGGCCGGTACGCCTTACATCCCGGTTCGGTACGTACCTTGACTTGATGTCACAGTTCGGTACGTTTTCGGTACAGTATAAAAGTGAAAAAAGCTTTTCTTTTGTGTAAACAGTAAATTCTTTCATCACATTTAATTTGAAACTTTACTTGCATTACATTTTGCAAGATATTCTCAGAAAATGAAAGTGTATAACGTTAAAAATCTATACCAGTTTCAATATTTTATTCAAGGGAAAATGCAGCATCAGTATATGACTTCCTCTTAAAAATAACAACTTAAAGTGCAACTGAAAGAGCTGGCTGAAGAATTATTTTTGTGCATACAGGCAAAAAAATAAGATAAAAAAAAATAAATATATGCCAGTTTAAATATTTTACTTATGAATCTGCAAGATGAGTATTTTGCTTTTATTTTTAAAGAACTTAAAGTGCAAATGAAAGAACAAACTGAATTATTCAGACTGAAATACTTTTTTTTAATCAAAAACACTCTGTAACATTAGGAGTTCCAGCTTGTTGCCCTCTTAGGTTCACTCAACCTTGAGTGAGCATGTTTGACGTGCTGCTACAAGCATGTCCGATCTCTACTGAACAGTACCGGCACACTGCTTTCGTCTTATCCACGTGTTTTTTTTTTTCCATTTTCATATCTCACCAGGAAACTGAAGTGTCCCCAAACAGGAGACTTTAATGACAACGGAGGATATTCTAGCTCCCGCTCTCCTGAGTCGCTTGCCATAACCTCTGCTGTGCTCCACTGTGTTTGGTTTGCATACTGTTAGCAAGTACAACGCAGTTAGGTGTCAGAGTCGAAACTCAGTGCGAAAGTGCGTACCGGACCGGCAGGGGCGTCCCGAAACAATCGAATACACCGGGGCATACCGGCCCATCCCTAATGAGCAGTAGACTACAGCAAGGAAAACACTGCCACAGTATTAACTCCTTAAATTCCCCTCACAATACATCCATGTATTTCTTATTTCACATTACTTTTACCTATATTTTCAAAACCAACAAAACCAGTGTAATATTAATTACACAGTAGCACTACTGAAAATAAGCTGGACATTTCAAATTAAAAACTAAAGACTAACTAAAGACATGCATGCCCATGCATTATGTTCATTGCTTTCAGGCAAATACATCAAAAAATGGTTGAGCATGGTGAAATACAGCACAGAACACAGGCTGAGAGTTTTATTTTTAACTGTTGGTTTCTGTAATTAAATAGAGAGTTGTACGTCCTACCTGAAATACAGATCATTATGTATAGTGGAAGCAGTGTCACCAGGAACACTCCAGGAAATAACAGTACTTTGGGGACTTTTTCAGCCTCATAGAATCGCCAGTAATGCAGAACAACTCCTAGAGCACAAATAAAACCACAGATCAGTTAAGTCACTTAAATTTCAGATCAGCCTGAACCCAGCTAGAATGCCTTCTTCAGCCCAAATAAAAGAAACCAGACTATTTTGTTAGATTTTATATTATTTGTAACACATTGTTCACATGGTCTCTAAGATGTTAGGAGGTTCAAATGTGAGTAACTCCATGTTCTTGGCCCCTCTCTTGCACCAACTGTCAGATATGTTGGTGAATTTAGTAGTGTTGTAGTACTCGAGACCGGTCTCAAGACCATTTTCTGCTTTCTCGGTCTCGTCTCAGACTTGACCCTTCAAAGGCTTGGTCTTGACTCGGTCTCGGATAACAGTAGAAGGAGGAGGACTCGTAATTTCAGAGCGAGTCCTCGAGACCAGTTTATGTTCATGTTAACAAAAAACTCCAACAATTATCCATCATTACAAATAAATTCAAATAATAATAATAATAATTTTTAAAAAGCATGGAATGTTGACTGGCATTATTTGAAAATTGCATCCCATGGTGCAATGCAAAGATTCTGCT
>JBBPCY010000156.1:4592679-4605096 GCA_037974405.1 Brachyalestes nurse
GACCATAATCAGGCTAGGGAAACTCGTATTAATGTTAAAAAATCTCACAAAGTGAAATTTTCATGTCATGGGACCTTTAAGTAATGTTTGATTCAGCATGACTGGCAGTTTTCAAGCCTGAGTAACCACTGAAGTCACTTCATTTTTTTGAGAAACCATAAATGAATATTAGTTCTAACTTCTGCTGAATATCAGACCTGAATACCTCCACAGTATACCCCAGTGAGAAGTTTACAGAGACCTAATGAGTGAGCTGCCTCAAAACATGTGCTAAAGAAGATTTGCTGCAGTTCTAAACAAGGAAGCTATGTCAGGAAGGGGCCTGACTGACTTCTTACAAGTCTGCAATGTTAACATTTGCCTGGCTTTTTCTAGGATACCCGTAAATGGAATGTGTCTAATTTGGAACACAGGTCCCTAATTAATGTGAGGGTTTTTATGACTGTAGTTATTCTTAACCAAGAACATTACCCCTTCTCTTTGTGTTGCCTTTGACCTTACCAGGAAAGTACAACACATGGCTCTTTTCCATGTAATCATGTTAGAGTCACAGTGGTTACCCAAGGTTTCACTGTCCAACTCATCTTGTATCACATTGTCTTGTTTTGGACTTTTGTCGTCAGGAAGCCAAATACATGCTTAGTGGGAGAGATTGACTTGACAAAGAACATTCCATTTTCAGGCCTGGCATCACTTCATGTTTCAAGGGGGAAAGCATATAACAGTCTGAATAGTGGACATGGATGTAATACCTCAATGTAATGCCTCCACAACAGAGACTGAATTTTTATATATATACACTGTATATACGTATTAGGGCATTAACACAAACGACTAGTCTGTGTGGATGCCATGGGTTAAACTGTTCCTACTTTCTGTTGTACAGTTAAATTGACCAGAAACTATAAGGCATTAGCCTTTGTTTTGTTTTATTGAATTTCCAAGTTGACTGTTAATGTTACAGAGAACTTTAATAAAAGTTGCTCAATGTTGGACAGCTGTGTTCCTCTGCTGCGTGTGTGACAATGTCAAACGACTAGTCATCTTGACTTCGACTTTGTTGACATGTTAGTCGACTTGAAAAAATCCGTTAATGTATGTATTTATATAACGTACTGTAGGCTACATTTGAACACATTTGTGTAACTAAGGCCTAAAAAAATACATGTTCCTAAAAACAGCATCTGTTTTTGTAGGATTAAAGCTGAGTGGTCCACACTGTCTACTGTTTCCCTATCACCAGACGATACATGCAATGTCAAACAGACAAACTATCTCTTGTAACAATGTCCACTGATAGCTTAAAATAATTCTCCTGACTCATTTCCCAAGGAAAATAAGATGGCAAGCTTAAATGCCCTGACATGCAGCGAAGCTCCAAGGGACAGCAGAGATATGGTGAGAACATGTGGGCATGGACGAGTACAGTATATTCCAGGCCTTGAAGATGGCAATGACATTGTGACCTTAAGAGCACTTTTATATCTGTTTGTTTTCCTTGATTCCTTGATCATTTATTTATACTTATTGTTAAAAATGATCCCTCTAATTCCCTAGAATGAAAGCATAATAAAGTATTGAGTAACAGACGTGAGCTGGCTGTTCTCTCCTTCCCTTGAATTCTTTAGTGTTTCTGGCTCCAAGTTTACCCTTTATTTGCTGAATATTTATTTTACCACAAAAGTAATTTTTAAAATATGTCCTTCTTGGGTTTCACAATTGTATTTTCATTTGAATATTATCAAACTGTCTCTGTTTTCGTCATATTCAGCCTATGTTCATTTTGTCAGGCTGTTTTTAGCCGTGATGATTGTTTCCAGATTGAAGTTAATGATGCAGTAAGCCTTACTACTGTTCAGCGTAAATCAAATATTTTCATTAGCACAAAGCATTATATTATTATTATTTAAGTAGCGCTTTGGAAGTTGGTGTGTGTGAAAGCACTCTGTTACTCTGTTCTTTAGATTTGCTCTTAGTCTTAAAAGTAGTTATCTCCACTGAGGGCCAAACTATACCTTTTCTCCACCATTTTAACAGGGCAGGCCTGTGCACATACACATGAAGGCATTCACACTTGCAAACTGATGCCATAGCACAACATTGTGCATCTGGCATTTGTCCTGGCCTTGTTTGTAATAATTTTGTCTCATATTAGGACTATGTTTGATGTCTTTTTTCCCTTCAGGGATTAGTTTTGGATCGTTTGTATTAACCTTTGGATGGATTCCCTATTTGCATAGCTTGATTGTGAGCCTGGCATATATACCAGCAACAAACAACTACATTTCATTTCTTGAGGTTTCCTCTTTTGCCACCATTCATATTCATTCCATTGCCACAATGAAGGATCACTTTCTTTGCAGCTCTGACCCATCATCACGCTCTGGAGAGTCCAGAATGGGTAAGGTATCCGGTTTGAGAAGATATTTATAGCCCCTGCAGTGGCGAATCACATGGGTCATGTTTGTATGGGTATCAGCAGGATTTACAGCACAAAAGCCAAATAGACATCTCCTGTCTTTGATCTCAAAACACAACATGTGAAATTGGTTATGCCAAGTTACCTTGGGTTTAGTCAAGGCCTATTCAGTTTCAGCCGACACTGTTCTTTCTGTCGAGATTTACACAATATCCTGTTAGATTAATATTCATTTTCATTTATTTAAATTTCACTGTGTCAAAAAAGTGTAATTTGTAGACTCCTAAAGAAATTCATTTTGTCAAACCTCCTGGCAACACACCGACCACATTTTATTATGGATATGCAATCTTTGAGGAGTGAGATGATCTGCGGAGAGATAAATGCTTAATTCTTGGACATGCTCGGGTGATTGTGCTTCCAAATGGTGGCATCATCAGGATTGCTTGCTGAAAGAGGAGAGCTCCTTTCCTGTGAAGCCTGACCTTCCTTCATACCTTTATTTTGCAGACTTCCTTCCTCACTTGCAGCATCCTTTACCTTACAGATGCATCTTTTCACATGCCCATATAATCCAAATCAAACCAGCATGTCTGTTATCTGCCATCACCTCTCGGTAAGACATTTCATTCGCTATTTGGGTTTTGATTTTGAGGCTGTTAAGCCTATAGACGCAGAAAATAGCTTTTCTTTCCATGCCAGTGAAATGTATATTTACTCATAGCCGAAGGCTGTGAAAGGAAGTAAAGAGATTATATGTCTGCTCAGAGACCGCAAAATCATCAGCAAAGTTTGCAAACAGTGGAGGTTCATCACTCAGTGATGGATATGAGGGCTTTTAGTGTAAGCTTAAATATTCTCAAATTACCAAAATAAATCTGTTTACAGTAGAACCTGTCATCATCAGACACCAAGCACTGAAAGAGAGATCAGGAGATGGTCTAGTAGGGAACACTGTCTGCCAGAACATTTTACATAATAAATGTCAGATGAGATCGAAAGTGTCTGCAAGCTTTAGAAATAAGTTCTGCTGTTGAAGCTGTGCAGCCTCTGAGCTGGGGGAGTATTCATTTATACAAATGGCTAATAACCTCCTAAAATAAAATTCCATTGAACTGAATCCCCCAGCTTAACAGTTTCCTCTGCGTCTGTCCAACATCTTGAATTGCCATTCAGAGTTTGTCACTTGGCACTGCGTTGTTGTGGACAGCTCCAGATTACCTTACGTCGGTTGGACACCTTATTGAGAGACACGTAACCCATGCATGTGTGCACCATCTGGCTAATATTTATTGAGAGAATGGCTGTCCTGTTCCTGGTATTTCTTGTTTGTGGCTTTCGATTATTTGATATGGATATTTCTGCACAGATCCTTCACTGGATGCCTGGCTCCTTAGGTCAGAGATGAAATATGACTGTTATAGCTGGAGGGGCGTTGCATGGAACCCAGAAAACACACAGGTGCAGACCACACAGTAATAGTTCTAAATGTCTTCTAAATGGCATTGAGCAGAAAATATTGGGTAAAGTTATTTTTCCTCTACTCTATTGGGTAACAGGCATTGTTCGCACGTGTGAAAAAGAACACTCCGCTGTTTTTTTTTTATTCTGCAATTGCTTCTCACACTTGCACAGTAGGCTTGTAAAAGTGAAGCATGGCCGTTGACATGGCAGCCTGAAAACAAATACGCTACTGTCACATGCCGTATTCCACATCAAATTCCAGCTATTTAATTGCACACTGTTACCAAGGACAGGCATTGAGGAGGATGGAGAAGGCGATGAGAGAAGATAAGTATGGCGTGAAGATGTAAATATTTTCCTGAGCATATTTACAAAGGCTGGAAATGAGTTGCACACTCGAGATGAGTAAATTTAGCTGCAAGTAAACAAGTGTTTGCAAGTATGCCATTTGAAATACACATACTGTATCTGTCATGTGTGGTATATTCCTCATCATCTTCATACAGAAAAACAAAAAAGGGCAAAGAGAGGATGTAGTTTACATTCTAAAAAAGCAGTTTTACCCATGTGAAACAGTCTGAAAACAGGGACACATTTATTGTAAGTAAAAGCAAGTGAAAACCTGCAGCCACACTGGCCTTCTGCAGCTAAGACTGGACTCCACTGCAAAGTCCAAGCCCATGCATTTTGAGGTTCAGGGGCTTTGGGGTAAAAAAGGGCAGCTTAAATGTGAATTTAACTTATTTACACATTTCTACACCCCCACTTTTCAAGATAGACAGGCTAATTGTGTTTCACATGAAACCAAATAGGTATAGTTTTGTTCCTAATGCAGATTTAATTAATAGCATTCCTGTCCCAAAATAGATGCGAACCCCAGTCTACAGAGAATATTTGCTATGCTATCTCATCGTTTTTATTATTGTTTTTCTTATTTTTTGTGTTAACACAAGCAAGGTTTAGCAGGTTATAAGTGGTCCTTTCTACCATACGTTTTGGTATTAATTAAAATGACCACAGTATGGAATGCGATGCTTTTATCTGGGATGATATGTGCATCTACGACAAGTCTTGCAGCAAGGTTAAGGTCAAATCTAGGAGAGTGATGAAGCCCATGGAACCTAAGCCGACCCATGGGCATCTATCATCTATCTTTTCACGGAAACAGATCTTAAAGAAAGGCCAAAAGAGCACTTGTACAGTCTGAGGGCAAAAAGGCAGGGCCTCCAGGGGCCACTAGGATCTATCAGTTCAGGTGCCTGACCACTCTCAGCTGTCATTTCAGTGGATGGTTCATTACAGAACAGTTTTTGTAAATGAGATCTGTGAGTGTAAAGAACTTTTTTAAAGTTGTTAGAACCTCCAAATGATGTTTTTTTTGCACATGGCAGCCAAGAACCACTGAGGACCTTTCATTTTTTATTTTGTTTGTGTTTCTCTTCTCCAGACTTTATTCTTTACAGAAAGCTTCAGTCCAAATCCTTCCTCTCAGTGGGCGAAAAAGGCTTTGTTGGGGAACGTTCCCTGTTTAGCGTAACACTAATATTTGCATAACAGTAACAGCAAGATTCTGTATTTGAGCTCATTTAGGAAGTGATTAGAGGCTAGAGTGCTGCACACAAGCTACACAGAGGGGGAGCAAAAAGTTGGCCATGTGGTCCGCATGTGTCCCTGTCAGCCTGGCGAATAAGAGCTTTCATTGTTGTGTGTTTTTTTATGCATACTGAGCAGCAGATGAAAAACAGCAGTGGAAACAAGCACAAGATAGCTGTCTGAGGAGATACCTGAGCGTGTTTTGTCAGTTGAAAGGCTGAGGGCACAGAGAGGAAAATAAATGCTGCTCTCGGACGTTGAATGAGCATCTGCTGGCATGGCCAGGTATTCTAGGAATGTCTCCCGTCTGTTTGTCCTTTTCTAAAGGTGAATTTTGAAAGGGGTGCCAAATGGGTGTTTGTTACCTCTGAACAGTTGCTGGAAATTCCCGCACTTTTTCCGCAACCTTCTCCCAGTCACTGTCTCCTGGGTCTGCAGGCAGGTAGCTAGAAGAAACAGCAAATATCAGGCTGCACCCACACTGATGGTGGGGGAAATCTGAATTGTTGTAAACACAATTTACGCTATTTTCCAGTATATCATTTAAAAATCCAGTATATTGTTTAAAAATACTTCAGGCCAACTTTGTATTCAAAAGGTAATCTAAATAACAAAAGCACCTGATATCAGAACACAATGTGCACATAGCCAATGAATCTTGTGCCACACTGAGGTAGAGGACAGGAGATTTGTTCAGAGGTGGAGAGAGTGGACAGACCTGTCTAAGCACTTTGCAACTGCTCTAATAGGGGCAGAGGATGAAGGAGAATTATAGCACATTAAACTAGTTGTTATTTGTAGAGCATGACCACATTAACAGAAACATAATTATTACATAATTGGAACGGGGTTATGCACCAGTGGAGCAAAAGCCTGTTGTTCATCTGAACTCAGTGAACCTGAAGTCAGGCTATATCACCCCTAGCACTTTTGAAGGCTTTACTCACCCATCCTTAAATGCCTTTGCTGCTGGCCCGTGACTATGAGCATTCATCTCCGTCACAAACCTATTCCATGTCCAACCCAGTGGGCTCTCCCAGAATTACGTAACAGGTCCTGTTCAAAGGACTTTCAGCTTGACCAGGCTAAGAATTCAGCTAAGAAGTGCACAGGTGCCCTTAATAAAGGAAATTAAGGCCTAAGGCTGTGATCAGTGGTTGAATTTCCCAACCATGGAAAGCGATTCCTGGCAAAAAACATTAGTCATCACTCTCACTAGTCAGGACAAGTCAGAATCATGTGTTTTGCCAATTTAATGAGCCTGTCAATCCACGTTTGATTGCAGGGTTTGACTTGTCTGTTTCCACCTATTTGAGGTTTTGGTGATATGCAGGCTTTTTCGGCGCTATAGGAATGCTGCAGGAATTTTGCACCAGAAACAGAAATGAGAGACTGGAAGGCCAAAAAAAAGAAGGTTATGGGGCACAAATAGCTGTTTATCTAAAACACGGTGACAAAGCCTTGCTTGCTTCTGGTGTTGCTAAGGAATGTATTTGGGAAATAGTGTTATAATGTTTCTGTTTACACCTGATGCCTTTTATAACATGTTGCTGGAGGTGTTACTCAAATATTTGTATGGTAAATGCAAATCTTGCATGTAGCAGCGGGCAAGAAATGCATCAGAAAAACAGCTTACGTAACAATACATTCTATTCCAGTTGTCAGTCATCAGGCAAGTATTTAGGCTTTGAGATATTTTTAACACTGTGGATGCTCTTGTTCCACATTGTTTGGCTGGCAACTGTCAAACCTCAAGCCTTATGCAGCTAAAAAGTTGTGGAAATTTTGCATCCATGTTTTGTTGCTTACAGAAAAAGGACAACTCTATGGAGAAAGCAGAAATATTCAATGTAAGTAATTTCAGGCCATTTCTATTGGTCGTATTAATAAATGTATACACATTGTAACATTTTGTTTAATAATGTAAAAAATAAGGAAAACAAAATCAAAAAAGTGCAAGAATATGCTTGTAGAACATCTATTTTCAAACCTTTGAGATTTTATATGGAGTTTGTTCCCCTGCTACTATGATGGCCTCCACTCTTCTGGAAAGGCTAACCACCAGAATTTCGAGCATGGATGCAGGGGTGCACTTCCATTTAGCCATAAAAGCATTTGTGAGGTTGGGCAGTCATATTAGGCCTGCCTTGCAGTCAGTGCACACAATTTACAAAAAAGGTGCTGGGTGGGATTTAGGACAGGGCTCAGTGCAGACCACTTAAGTTCTTCCAAACTCAGCAAATCATTTTTTCATGGCGCTCACTCTGTCATGCTGAAACAGGAAAAGGACTTTCTTGCCCCAAAGTGGGAAGCCCACAGTTCTGCTATACAGTGAGGTCCAGCCCATTCCTCCTCCTCTTTACTTTAGAGTTGGCACTATGCATGTCTCCTGACATCCACCAAACCCACATTCATCCCTCAGACAGTGAATCATGATTCCTCCTTTCAGACATAAGTGAAATTTCCAGGGGGCATTGAGAGGATTACAACCTCACCAATAATTCTAACACAATCTTATATCATACAATCTTTTGGTTTTACTGAAATAATAAATGCTTAAAAATACTTTTTTTTTTCTTATGCCCAGATTCTAAAACGGAAATGTAAATGGTCTTTGGTTTGACACTGATGTTTTTCTGTCAAATTAAGTCACATTACTGTTCAAAGAAAAACGTTTATTTTATCTGCATTGAACACAGCAGCTGTCTTTTACACTGTGTAAAGCTTTTTTATAAGGTTTTGCTGGACACAGTAATGTAGGTGTCTACATACTTTTGGCCATAAGAGTTACTCATAAGAGAGGACGAGCGATAAGAGCAGGTGAGAAGGCAGGCTCACACACATTACTGTAAATATGAGAGTGACTCAGGTATGAACCCATCCAGTGTGCTGTCAGGTATTTTCTCAGCCGTTTTCCCTGCTCTAATGATTAACTTTAGTACCTACTGTTGGGGTGCACTGCCCTGAGGGTCTGTCCTAGAACTTGTGATGACAGCACTCCCATGAATCACCAATGTACATTTTTGTAATCTTCAAGCTTGCCTGACAGGACAGATGTAAGCGGCAGTCGGCTCGTGGTAGATCCTAAAGTAGTTTCACAAGAAGGACAGAAGAAGCTTCAAAAACCTGAAATTTTAAAGAGTGATTGGCCTGGGGTTTTTTTGTATTGTTTGAAAATTTGTAGACAGTTTTACGCTCTCAGTCTAGAGGTATATTGTTAAGATGTTAATTAGAGCAATGTCATAGAAAAACCATTTTGGTACCTTCAAGAACATTTCAAAGGGTGGTTCCTTAAATGGCTCATACAGAGGAAAAGCAAATTTTCACTCATGGAAACTCACCATATTTTGAATTCATATTTTTTTTTCATGAAAACCATCCTATTTACACATATTCATTAAAGCAGTTTATTTCCACCTGTCCAAATATATAGACACGGGACATTACAGCCAATCAAAAAAGAGGTCGTTCACATATATCAGTCTTATAGGCAAAAAAATCAGGATGCTTAATTCTAAGGGATAAAGGGATTTAAGACTGTTTTGATCCATGAAACCATACATGTGTCATAAGTAGACACCAGGAGAAAAATAAAGTACAAGGAAATGACATGATATGAGCCTTTTAAAGAACTATTTTCTTAGATAAGATGTCCAAGTGGGATCTTTGTCAATTTAACAGAACCTCAGAACATAATGGTTCTATACCAATTAAACATTTTTCCCTTGCATGCATTCAAGTCAAGAACAAGAAGAGTTTTGTTTTTCCTTCCTCCAGACTCTTTATAGAGAGATGCTAGAGTTTCGGTCTAAGACCGTCCTTTTAGCAGGTGAGAGAGTGTGTGTTGGAGAGTGTCTTGTGTTTATGTTGTAGGTGTATTGGGCATAATGTGTGCCTGCAAATCGGAAAACTTTCCTGTCAGAAAATGGCCATAAATCAGTGAGAGTTTTTTTGGGCTTGAACAACTTCCAGAAAGAGTTTTAGTTGTTGTAAAGGGCCAAGCTCGCTGCTGGATTACAAATTGAAATTACCGGACCAATCCTTATTACCATCCACGAGTCTTCAGAGGCACGGTGTTGGCAGGTTGTCTTTCCACCTGAACACACGACTGCACACTCATTTAGGCGTGACAATATTTCCTCTAATCTTCTCACTTATTACATCATCTCTGAGAGATTCTGAGAAAAAGAGTCTGATCTCATGTTTCAAGGTGTTGAGAAGCCAATGACAACCTCAACTTCAACCATAAAACAATCCGCAATATAAAATAAAGCTGTTTCACTGAAGTTTAATATGTTTTACATTCGTGATTGACGCTACCAGTCGAAGTCTCCAGCGGGTGAAACTGTTAAATGTGAAAACACTGACCACTGCGTCTGGATTAACCACAAGGCTCTGAGGACTGGCTAAGCCAAAACAGTTCCAGAGGCACGTGGCTGGACACAGCAGCTTTCCTCGCTGGTCAGATTACAGCTGTCTGCGCCCACTGTTTTCTTAACCATCATCTGGCATCAAAGTTTGTTTCACTGGAATGGTTAAGCGTGAGCCCTTTTTTTCTTTCCAGCTTCCGTTCCATTGCTAACTTACTATTCAGGATGTTGAACTTGATCACAGAGACCATAATGGAAGAAGGAGACTTGAGGTTCAGACCAAATGCTCTTTTTTCAGATGCTAAAAAAAGCCCAGTGGGAGTCTGATAACTGTTCTCTTGAGTAATATTATGTTGACTGCACTGTGAATACGCTGTTGCTTTTCAGCTGCTCACCACAGAATGACAGGGGTCTCCCTGATGAAGAGTTTTGTTTGTTTAAGAGTTACGGCTTGCGTGCCTGTAGAGCGCGGAAGACCAGGCTTCAGCACTGCCAAGAGCGAAAGGCACAGAACAACTTCTCGTAATGGACATTTTAGATGAAAGCATATAGTTATAGTTAGTGTACATAAATATTTTTTCCCCAAATCTTCCTTTTTTGTAATTTTCTTTGGTGCGGATAAATACAGCCCACCCTAAATAGATGTAATCAGTAATAGCACCACGCTACTACTCACTCTTGAGGTTCAGTCTGGAATCATTCTTGGCTAGATGTTTTCACCATATTCTTGGATGAACTTTTTTAAAGAAAGAAATTAGTCTCTGAGCACCAAGATGAGTATGAGATGAATGGATTTCCTTATCTTAGTACACGTGAGGAGGAAGAAATCTTTTGATGGAGACAGGATTTTTGATGCTACCAGCAGGCCTCACTCGTGACTGAAAATTTACTGTTTTTCTTTTCTTTTTTTTATCTTTAGAACATGAAATCCAAAGAGATTATTAAGTCAGAGTGGTGGTCAACCATCAAAACAGTGTACTACCTCTTATGTAACCAACAATATTTTTGATGGCCTGTTCATGAAATGCTGTGAGGGGCTGTAAATTAGCTGAAGTGCTTTAAATCTTCAATTCATTTTTTTCATCTTTTTTTTACCTATAGAATGTGAGAGGCATGGATCAGTGCCAGAAGCACAACAAATGGTAAACTGTGACAGTACATCAAACCAACTCCTTATATAGAAGTTCCCCCAGTTTGTATTTGAGGTGTCATAGGTCATGCTGGGCATTGTTTGGTCTTCCTATGTCAAGTTATTGTAATTTTAAAAACATGTAATAATAATAATAACCGCTACTTATAATAATATATGTGATATAACATATATTATAAGTGATGTCACACACAAATGTCCATAAAGAACAGAAATGCCCAAATTTTACTTCAGGTCTTAGTAACAAACAGAAACAAACACATGATCTTTGATCCCAGGAGTATTTTCAAGATAGTCTCTGCCCACAAGTGGGTGGGCAAAACCCTTTTGGGTTGGGGGGTTACAGAGAGCGGTGAGCCGAGTGAAAGCTCAGAAAATGACGAGTGTGTAGGAGACCAAACACTGGTTTTAGACTTTAGGTTACTTTTAAAATGAATTCCACTACAGATTACAGAATACATGTACCAAAATGTAGTTTGTAACGTACTCCGTTAAGTTACTCAACGTGAGTAACATATTCTGAATACTTTGGATTACTATATATTGTCATGCTTTTTACAACAACATGAATGTAGCAATCACATCCTGCAAATTCTTGTTTATTTTTCTCTACCAATTGGCTGTTAAGCCCAAATCTCTCTGAACAGACAATATATTTACTGTAGATTTACTGTAGAGGAGCAAAGACTTGGGTATGTTAACATAATCTGTTTTGTCTGCTTAAAGATAATAAAAAAGCCCTGTCTTTGCTTAACCATTTCTTTATTTATTGGTTGCTAGGTTTCAGGGACGCCGCTACGTCTGGCATGTTTTTATTTGGCATTTTAAAAAAAATTATGATTTACTGTAAATATTCATCCGATCAATACATAGTATTGTTTAGTCTATATATTTCACTATTATTTTCACTATTTTTCTTGTGGCTAACATGGCAAGAACAAAGCAAATCCACCGGTGGTAAGGCGTCCAGGACGCAACTGGCCACGAAGGCTGCTCGCAAGAGTGCTGCAGCCACCGGTGGTGTGAAGAAACATCACCGATACAGGCCCGGCACCATGGCTCTGAGAGAGATCCTCCAGTACCAAAAACTCCTGTTACTCCCCAACACTGTATTTGTTAAAATCAGATTTTACGAATACACGCTGAGTTCTAAGGGGTAAACTAGGACTTTTTTTTATCTTTTTAAGTTTGACGACCGCCGACCTGTCTTCTCTAGGGGGAACAACTGCATACCTGTTCACAGAGGCGGACAAAGCACCTAACTTCATTACTTAAGTGAAAGTACAGATACCACTAGTCAAATGTTACTCCAATACAAGTGAAAGTCAAATTTCACTAATTTCAAAGTTAAAGTACTGAAGTACTTGCTTCCAAAAATACTTAAGTATTAAAAGTACATATTTCACTGCATTGTTGATTTA
>JBBPCY010000156.1:4605196-4619233 GCA_037974405.1 Brachyalestes nurse
CGAGGCAAAGATATTGCCTCGATCATTTTTTGTAATCGAATTATTCGAATTACTCGAATAATCGTTTCAGCCCTAGTTTGCATTTATTCAAGGTTTTAATTTAATAATTTAACTCTGTGATGGAATTGCCTTGACAGAGAACTAGATTTAAAAGTGCTGTTGTTGGGAATGTTGGAGGTGTTGGAGGCTGGATGGAGAACTTTATTAAATACAGAATTTTATTCAATAAGGCAAACAATAAAAAGAGTCCCTAAACAAAGTACTAAATAATCACATGCAGTCCACACTGACTGCAGGACATGATTATGGGTCAAATGCTAGATAGGCGTCACACACCAGACAACTCTGTACCAATGCTGTATTTCATTTATCCCAGAAGTCAGAGTTGACTATGTTGACCATGTTACAATACAACCAGTTGGAAAGCCAGGCTCTAGCCAGGTTAGCCATTGTCAGTAATACCAGTTAGTAACGATATATTACTCAATGTTTTGCACATTATTATTTGTTTATAAGGTGGTAGGAGCCTAGTGGGTTAAACACTTGTCTGTGAACCCGATGACCACAAAGTTACAGGTTACAAGTTACAGTTACAACTCCCGCTTTCTACCACTGTGTCCTTGAGCAAGACCCTTAACCCTCAGTTGCTCCAGGGGACTGTCCCTGTAATTAATGATTGTAAGTTGCTCTGGATGCCCCCTTTACCCTTTAATTGCTCCTTTACACACCTCCACACACACCATCATACACCTCTACACACATACACGCCTCAGCCAAATGCAAACACCATAGCAACATATCCACATTAGACAAAACGTAATGAGACACAGATAAGACAGAAGAGATAATGATAGTATTCACTGCTATCTTTGTATCTTTGATGTCAGGGTTGAAAACGTTCCTCCAACTTCCAGTTGAAATTTCCCATTGAGAATTTCGACTTTCCAGTTCAAATGGAACACATCGTATGATACAGGGGTACATTTAATGAGACCAGACTACAAACACCTGGGACAGGAGAAGAGGAGGCGCAACCAGAGGTGGACAAAGTACCTAACTTCATTACTTAAGTGAAAGTACAGATACCACTAGTCAAATGTTCAATGTCCAATACAAGTGAAAGTCATACAGTCAAATTTCACTTAAACTTCACTTGGCTGGTTTATTTAAGGCATTTAAACCACACACCGCAACAATATTTGGAATGAGTGTGTGCAGCAAAAGTGTGTGCGCAGCAAAAGTGCCTGGGTAGAAACATTGCAGTGCAGGAAAAAAAAATAACGACGACCGTGATGCGGTGCTTGGGGTGGCCAGGATTCACTGTCGGGCCATGGCCACCCCACAGCTCCGCCCTTGGTCCTTATTTATCTTAAGCAGAAGCTGGTTCTCAGAGTTGCGTGAGCTAACTGCTGCCTGTCTGGCGTTGCAGTGTTACAGCGTACAGACGTGACGTAACACTACTAGTGATTTCTGATAGGCTGTCATCTGCTAAAAAATCTATCACGATTTAGAAAAGTGAGACAGTAACCTGTATTCCCGTTAGCACTTTCTTTAAGAAAAAAATTGTCTCTGAGCACCAAGATGTCTGTGAGATTGATAGTACACATGAGGAGGAAGAGATCTTGGAGGCAGGTTTTCTGATGCTATCAGCAGGCCTCACGTGTGACTGAAAAAATACTTTTTTCTTGTCTTTTATTAATCTTTAGAACATCTTTTATTTTACTTTACTCTCTGGTGTTGACCACTCTGGTAGGTCTCCCCTCTGAGTCATGGTTTCTCCCAGGGTTTCTTCCTCCATCTTTAGGAAGTTTTTCCTTTTTCTCGCCTCCATCTCTGTTGGCCTGCACACTAGGGGCTGCTTTGTGACAATGTCAGTTCTAAAAAGCTCAGTATAAATAACATTGACTTCACTTTTAGCCTGAACAGGAAGTGACATGCTGAGCGGAGAAGAAGTAAATGCGAATAGCTGCGTACGCTGTAGCTCACTTGTAGCGGCCTGTTTTCTTTCCACCCTGCTGAGTGGAATCATCTTTTCCATTAATCTTGACTCATTGTTTTTTTCCCCTTTGTTCATCTACATTTTTGCTAAAGCTTAGACTGGGGTCCTTACAGCAGCAATGCCTGCATCATCAGTCAACGTTTTTGAATATTATTAACTTCAAAGAGATGGCAAGTTAGCACAGGCCGCTCATTAGCAGGGCTGATACAGTCAAAGGCTATTCACGGAATGTTCCAAATAACAGGAAGGCAGAAGGAATTGGGGTCCGATAATATTTGTTTTCCATGATTTGCGTCAGACAGAAGAAGGTTAAACGGGTGCAAAAATGCAGTGCTGAAGCCGCTAATCGTAGTGGAGAAGGAGGGTGTGGGTTGCCTCCACATTTTTAAGGCCCCATTTTGCCCAAATCAAGCGAGAGAAACCATTGACCCATCTCATGTGAGTGGTGCAGTGTTCTGGCGTAGGGGAGTCTCCTCACGACATTTTAAAGAAACTTTACGTTTTAGCTATGCTTTTTGTAATGATGACATGAATGGGCACCCGCAGATGTTCAGATGGTGTTCTATTCTGGAAAAGTCACTTCTCATGAGGTGATTTATGTTCAGCATGGAATAGCTGAACAGAGGACAAAGAGGCAAACTCCTTAGAGTTTTTATTTAGTTTTGAGTTTAGATTTAGTTTAGAATTTAGATTTTTTTTTACACCCCACAAAGGCCATATAAATCAACACTTTTGCTCCCCCATAATTCAAGCGCTGTAGTCATATTCTCTTACTTAATCCAGTCTTGGTTTTGAGATCAGTGTCAAGGCCACAAATGAATAGTCTCAGACTTGTTTCAGTCTCAACATTGTTTATATCATTATACCATACAACACTATTGTCTCTTGGTCCTGAGGTACATAATGCGTCTTCTTGTTTTTGAGACCAGCTGAGTACAAGGGAGAAATAAGTCTCCTCAATGAGTATTCAGTCACATTTTAAATTGATTTTTGTTTAGAAAAGCCCAAAATATGATTGTGAGCATAAAATAAGTTAGAAAGCAGAGCTGGACAAAGACTGTTGATATTATTAGCGGAATATATCACATGTAATGAATGTGAAATCAATCATAAATGGATTCTTTATACTGATATATTTTGAAAATATCTGAATCAGTTTTTGGTTTTGACTCAATTTGTCTAGGTCTTGTCCTTGATTTGGTCTCACCTAGACAATCACACTTTGTTAGAGTTCACACTGTGCAACACTAGGGGCTAAAATGGGCCATAGGATGAACGATAAAACAGTCAATAGGGAACCACCCTTGTTACTGTAGGGGGCGATTTCCTACTGACCTCGCTGCAGCACTTTTAGTAAAACAGAGGGAAGGATAGGCACACGTGATATAGTGTGTTTATTACTCACGCTCTCTCACCTTTTAGTCTGGCAGGCTGGAATGTTCCACTCTCACTGAGTTCCGTTAAAGGGGAACATGAGTTTGGACAGTTGGGTGTGTTGGTGCCTGAGGCCAGGGCCAGCCAAGGCTATATACATGCAGGACGTGGCCCAGACAGTTTCATGGGTGCAATTGTCCAGACCTTAGGATGATGTTTAAAACTTTAGAGTGAATGTTTAGAACCTGAGTCACCCGAGTTGCCCTCGAGAGTTTTGGACAATCGCAAGACATCTGTCAAAGTTAATGAATTTTTCGGAGAAAAGAAAGGCAGCAAAATAGACATTGTTCAGGACATAAATCTGGCTCTAGTTCTATCTCTAAATCAGACACGCTTAATCTTGATCTCTCATAACTCAATCACAGACATATGCACGCACATAAATACTCTCAAAGACGGCTCTTTAATGTAAACAGTCCACTTCAAAACCCATCTATGCATAATACCAAGGAAACCGGCGTTGCTGGATCTTGCAGTTTATTTTCTTTAGCTCTATGTCCTCAACCTACTGCTTTCTCACACTCATACCACAACTTATCTGTTGTGTAACAGGGGATTCAGCAGTTTTTCAATGTACTTGGAAAATGTGTTACTATAAAGACTTCATTGAGGGGTGCAGGTATTCATCGCAAGGGAAAGAAATCAAACAAACCATTAAATCTTCGGGAGTTGTCAAGACGTGTTTAGACCCTGTACCAACATAGGCCCACGGGCTAGCATTTATGACATGAGTAAGATGTTTGTCATCAAGAGAAAAAATGCATTGAGCTCTCATGAGTTTGTGAGCACTCAAATCAACACAAGGGTTAGATAACTGCGTGTGCGGCTCCAATATGAGTCGCTTCAAGAATGGGCTGTTGAGGTAGCTTGCATGCAAACAAAATATTTACAAGTGCTTGAGTCTGGACATACTAAATGGCCTGTGAATGGCAGTAGAATACAGGCCTGGTCATTCTCCAACATTAGCAAGTTTATAGTGTAGATGCACTCCTCAAAACGTTCTCTTCAGTGAACTCTCAGGAACTGTCATGGTAATTCCTCTCTATTAGCACTTTAACCCTGAAGAAATGAAGCACAGCTGACTTCTGACCTCACAACAGTTTGGCTGGATTATTGTGGTACAATTTAAAACTGAAATGTGTACAAATGTAACTGGAGGATAAATTAACAATACATCAGGCTTTTAAAATTAAATTTTCACAGTTGGCCACAGTGGCCCTGGACTTTTTTTCTGCAAATACACCTTTTTGAATATTACTATAATAATAATAAAAAAATTACTATAATATAATAAAAAAAAATATGTATGTATATTTTATATGTACACATTAGGGCTGGGGAAGTTAATGCATTATTATTGGGTTTTTATATTCTTTTATTTTCAAAATGTGTTGCTTTCTTGTGTTTTTGTGCTTGTGCGTGCATTCAATGGACAAAAGTAGTAGGATGGCTGACCAGCTGAAAACCAGCTGAGCAAAGTAATGGGACGCCTAACCATTACACCAACAGGGACTTTAATGACACTGCATTCAGATACATAGACTTTCATATATGTATGAACACTGGATATATATATATATATATAGGAACACACTGGAGTTTATGGTAGTACAAGAATAATAATAGTAATAATAAACTATTCATGCATTTTTAATTTGTCACTGGATCAGCAAGAGGTAGAGCATTCGCAACACCCCTGTAAATGTCATAACCAATCAATGGTTCAGTGGAGGGGCACAGGCAAGCAGACATGTGAGCTGGAGACATGCAGTGCAGGGCCCACAGGGAGAAATCAGAACATGTCAGTTGCACATGTCAGACACAGGCAGCATCAGTGTGAGCAAGCACGCGACAGGCTTTCCCAACTCTGTCTCTCATGAAGAGAAAACACGTGGAAATGGGTCATCTCCAAAACAAAACAGGAATCCAGGGCCTAGAGTACTTGATTTTCTGTGTGCACCAGTTGTGTGCTGTGTGTAGAATTCAGTTACTTCAATTATTTGTTTACTTCGTAAAGATTTAATCACTTAAACTGTACAAGTGCAAATACCCACACTTTAGTTCTAACTATATAGCTCACATAACTAGTATCATAATAGTTACTGGACCATCATATTTACTGGATAAGAGATTAATGACTGGATAACTGATTATTAAACGACTGACTTTTTTTTCAAACAACCAAATTTCTCGTGGGATTTCTCTCCGCAGGACTTGTCTCCTGTGTCTTTTGAAATAGCTGGCACCATTAAACCACCATAATGCAAACTTTTTTTTTCATAAAATTCTCACTGAAGCCTGGCTACAAAAACAGGAGCCAGGAAATATCACTGGAGCAACAACATTCCAGCACGAGAGGTCTCTTTTCCTGTAACGTTCGAAAAGCCTTTCATCTGGGTAATGCGTGTGTAATGCTGCAATTAAAGGTTCTTACCTCTGAGGCACAATAAAAATTCACTAAAATATTTTTGCCCCCTTTTGGGGGTATACGGTAAAGAACAGAGTGTACAATCTTAAAAATAAAGATGCTGAAAAGGGTTTTGTGGAGCGATCATCAAGGGTTTTAGGCAACCTTGATTCCCTGAAGAACTGTCCAACACACAGTTCTATTAAAAGGTGAAAGGATCTATAGGGAACCCAAGGTACTTCTTCCGTGGCATCACTCCAGAGAACCCGCTTATTTTTTCCCCAAATGTATAGATTTACTGCACCAAAGAATAAAGGATTAGGAGTATAGGAAATGTTATCCTTCATTTTAGAGACTATCAAACTCATTAAGAGGAGTCTATGGGTCTGAGGATAACCGCCCCAGAGCGTTCAGACAAAGAGGAGTGAAACTATCAGAGTGAATGAAGGCTTGGAGCTTTCTGTGTGGTTGTGCCAAGCTGGTGTAACTCAGACCAGTGTGAGTGAAATGATGAGCAGGTATTAAGAGCCAGGCCGTCTGGGAAAGTGAAGATGACCCGTGAGCCAGTGTTGACAAGCTAACCCTGTCTGTGACATCTGAGGTTTCCACTGTGGCTAAAGTGGACACTGCAAAAAAGATATCTTGGCAAATGAAATAGTTTTAAAGCTTTTCACATTTCCTGTTTACTTCTTATCATGAAATAATGCATTTAATAAAGCAAAATGATCTCCCAAGACAATTAAATTTGACAAAAAATGCTGAAAACCTTTAAAAGGACATCAGAATGAGAAATATTACATATATTGACTAGATTTAAGAACATTTCACATGTCAGGATCTTTTTTTTTTGCAATGGACGGGGACAAAAACCAAGCGAGAACGAAAGGGAACAGGCTAATTCCAGACTGGAGTAGGGTCTGATACTTTAAGTAGCACTTGAAAAGCTTGTTTTGGCCTTGCTCTTGGTCCTGTGACCCTCTCTACACTCTTACTGTGAGAATGAAAAGCTGCATAAGGCCTTTGGATGGCTACAGAGGTGAGTTTTTGTTTGAAGTGCTAAAAGAGATTAAGAACAGCTCCACTTTTTGTAATAATTGAGCTGCTTTTGTTTTGACTGTCAAGGAGGATGAATACAGTTGAGATCAACTGTGGCTTTACTTGGGTGATCATCAATCAGAGTGTGGTCCTGTACGGGCAGATGCATGTGATTTGAATGAATGCCATTTGGAAAATGGTACTTTTTGGAGCCACTATATGTCTAACTGCATTTGATAAAGGTGATGCGTAAAGAACTGAGCTAATTTGCAAACTAATAGACGTTCTATTTCACTGTTGTGATGTATATTCCAGTCATAAATATTCATCTCTTATAGCGGCGAAAGCATATAATTAGCAGTGAAGCCTATAATTGCCTGTGATCTACATAAATGAATAATCAGAGCTGGATAAAAGAATCTCAGCAAGATTTAAACCCAACCCTGATGTAGCCACCCACATGATTAACTAATTACTGTCATGGTGCCAGGCCAATCAGAGCCTTTAGTCAAAAATCTATTCAAATAAACCCTGAGCAGCCTTGCAGAGGACCTGTCGCCATGACAACACAGGTATTGCATAACACTTTAGGATTAAAAACCCCTCCATCACTGAAAACAAAGAGTATGAGACCTCCCGAAACTACCCATTTCCACTGTGTTTGGATGAATAGTTTAATTCCAATAGTAGAACAATTCCTATTCAGCTGCATAACACACACACTGATGTTCTGAAATCATGTTAAAGCTGAAATTAGTACTGGAGGTATTGCAGACTATATTTTTGTAAGAAGAAAACAAACACTATACTGTGCTTTTCTTATAGGAATAATTTTGAATGTTTTACACTCTTCAATATGAAGGATTTTTACTAATGACAGTCATTTTAGACATTTAAAGGTCATAACTGACCTTACACACTTTACTGTTTATAACATTATTGTTTATAACTGTTCTCCATGGCTCTGAAGATTTTACATTTTTAAAAATTAGATTTTTCTTGTTTTCTAGCCAACAATACGTGTGAAATGTCCCACTAATTTATGTGAAGTGATTGGATGATCTGTGACAACACACCGAAACTCAACAAAGGTTTGGACTTGTTGTAACACTTTCCAGGAACCACAGTGCAGTGTTTTTGTTCACATTATGATTAAATGGGATTCCCAACCACAGCCTGAATACTTTGTTTTCTTTCTTATGAGACATGTTTCCACAATTACTGAAATAAAGTAAAACTCTTTAGGCATGCTACGTAGCACTGACATAATCATGCCATGCCACTGGAATGATGCTACATTGTTTGATGGCATGACAGTTTAAAGGCATGGCATAAAAGTTGATAGTATCTGTTATGATGATTACTGGGAAGGGTAACAACATTTATGATAATGGGCAGAGTTTGTTAAGACGACTTAACATAGAATATGACATCTGTCATGACATCTTTAAGGCATAGTTATGTTAAAGTAAAGTGTTACTGAAATGGCTTAGCGTGGAAAGGGTTTATGGTCATGGTTTTGAAAGCAGAGTGTAATGAACTGTAGAGAATGAGGCTTTGATGTTGCTATTACTGAAGGCCAAGACCTCAGGTTGTGCCTAAATGTTCTTTCTTTCTTACTGTCTTTCTTTCTTTTGTTCTTTCTTTCTTTCTGTCTTTCTTTCTTTCTTTCTTTCTCTCTTTCTGTTTTCATGCATCTTTATGCTCATCAAGCCATAAAGCCACTCCTCCTGCACCATCACCAGACCATCATTCAATTTATAATTGCTTTTATGCCATACATGCATCATTCTGCACTCATAAAACTTTCATGTGTTTAGCTAGAAAAACATAAGCATGTTGTTCAATACTCTTTGCATGATCACGTGTTTCTTGCTTTCTGCAGCTTTTCTTTAATTCGTCGCTGTGTGGAAGAATGTACAGCGACTGCACTGGCAGGCCGTAAGGTGCCACAGTTAATGGGTCTGTGCATTTCTTGAATACTTGGTCCCAGGTGCTGACTTACATAAGAGCGTAGGCACGGCTGGTTGCTGAAACCACCTCCATTGAAAGCCATCTTTTTCATAAAGCGCAGTTATGTCAGGAATGAGCCTTTAATTAAAGGCTGCCTCCATCTCTCCCTCTCCAGCCTTACCATTCATTACATTTATTCTTTTGTGAAGAAAAAAGGGAACGAATTCTGCACTGGTTATTAGTGCTAAATGGGGCTTTGCAAAATCAAAAAGTCGGTTATCAAAAGTTGGTTGCTGTTATTGTGTCTGCAGTAAAAAATAGACAGAACATTCAAGCAGGGTTTTAACTCCGGAAACCCGTGCTATAAACTATTCAACCTCTCTTGCTCTGCTCCGGTTATGTAAATGACTAATCCAGGAACTCAGCATTGATCTGAGGTTTTAACACTAAATCAGATATTACGCCACTGTGTTCACTGGGGTGGTTTCGTCTCTTTCATTTTACTTGTTCCTCTCAAAAGCTTGTCCTCAGCCCTTAATGTAAGGCTGCACGCAATTAGTCCCTTCAGGAAGCTGCAGGGTCTGGTAAATAAACTTCCTGGTGAAAGTGATATATACATATATAATCAGGTAATTAAGCTACATTTACTTAGTGATGGAACAGTTTGTCAAAGTGTAATAAGTAAACTGATTCATTTTCTTTCTTAGCCTTAGTCTAGTATTATATTCTTTTGAAAGAACTGGAATTACAAGGAGTCCTTGAACATATTGATAAGCTTTGAAATGTATCTGTGTTAACTATAAAAGATTAGAATTACTTTTGTATTTAACGATAGCAAAATAACAATTATTAAAAACGAAAGAGGGAAGAAGAAGAGAAAACAACTGGTAAAGGTAAAGGTTGGGCCAGTTGTAGAAGTTGTAAGTCTTTGATAATAGGCAGATCAGATTGCAGATTGGCCAACAGCCTAAAAAATATCTTGTCTTGTACATCTAAACTTACTTAGATGTAAGTTTAGATGACGTTGAGCTACTTTACAGTGAACTCATTGCTGAAATAGGGTCAGCGGCATCAAGTACGTACACACAGCATTTATAATCTCAGAATAAAAGAACTGCCAATAGTACAGGCCCTCTCAGGAGCAGTGGACCACAAGTGGAAAGTTGCCATGCCCATGTTCTCTGGAATGGTGGAGCTCCATCTTTGGAGTGGCATTTGTAATCCAGAAATATTTATTCAACATCACTATCTGACCTCACTAATGCTTTTTGGCTGAATGTTATCAAATACACCCAAATTTCAGAAAGAACACTTGATGAGCAGGTTTCAACAAATCTTTAGACATACAGAATATGTAACAAACACACGCCTGTTCTCTGAATACATCCTTCAGACTGAAGAGTGGGGTGGTGGTGGCCTAGTGGATAGGATATTTGCCTCTAGACCAATAGGTCATGGGTTCAAGTCCTACTTTCAGCACACCACCACCGGCTTCCTGAGCAAGACCCTTAACCCCAAGTTGCTCCAGGGAGACTGCCCCTGTAGTTAGGGAATGGAAGTCACTTTGGATAAAAGCATCTGCTATATGTTATAAATGTAAAGAGGATTCTGTACAGAAAATATCATGTAGCATAATGATTACAACATCCTTCTTTTCTCCTCTTGACTTTGTTCTGAACTTTACTACAGACTCTTCATTTAATCCAGTGGAATTTCCTGTGTACCCGACATGCTAGACAGCTTGCTGGGCATTAGATAACATTAAACACCCCAAGATTTAGCTTTATAGGGACCGACTGGTTATTTAATCCTTTTTTTTGTGTGTGCCTAGCTAACATCTGACTATTTTATGAGATCTTTTGCTTGTAAATTTGAACTTTTGATTAAATCAATTAAATGCAGGAAATTGGAAGAATTATTCACATGCATTTGGAGTAATAACATTTATGTGAAAGCAATGTGAAAGCCATCTTTTGAACTGAAATGTTTCAGAACAGTTGGGGGAACTGGAAAATGTCTTTGCTTCATCATTACATCAACCTGCAGCCAAGCAACACAGGCCAGAGCACATCACACTTAAGATCGCAAAAACGACAGGAGAGATTTCTGATCCTCCCAAAACTAATGTTATCTTTTTCTCTCCCATTGTATCTCTCTCCATATTTATTCACAACCTGACATCAGACTTTATTCCCACTGCAGTCATGTGGTCCACCTGGACTACATTTTCATGCTTCCCGTGAGTGCTTTCCCTGAGTCACACATTCATCAAAAATATTCCTAAAAGGTTTCTGGCTTGGACATACAGTTCTAGGAAAAACTTTGAATTTATATTGAAGGACCCTACACAGAAGTTCTTAATTACAAAAATGTTTCTTTAAAGAACCACAAATTAAAACATTCTTTAGGGAACCCAAAGAGGTTCTTCGATAGCATTGCTCAAAGTTACTCTTTTCATCATCTTTATTTTTATGCATGCTAATGATAACATTTTCCTTGAGCTTTATCGGTAGCAGATAAACATGAAACTGTGCAGTGCAGGTGGGCCTTTGGGGGTTGAGTTGGAGAAACAGATGTCTTTTGAAATCTTCCTTGTGGGAATTCCCAGTAATAAGACTTGGTATCGGTATTACTGAGTCAAGGGTTGTAATGTCTGAGAACTAAAAATACACGTCTGTAATTCTGTAAGCATTGTACTAATAACAGGCCTAATAGTATTACAGAACAAATTGATACATTTTGGGTGCAAAAAAAGGAGAAAGTTAGAATTTTGAAGCACCTAATGAAAACTTCAGTTTCAGTCCAGTCTTTTCCTCTAAAATGATGTCTAGGTCTAGGTACAGCTCTGTACCAGGGTTCCCTACTGAAGAAGTCACAGCTTTAGCATAAATCAGCATTTTTATTTACATGTTTGTGGCCCAAACTGAGGGCCTTCCTCTAATAGTCATGAGTTGTCACTCCGCACTTCACATGTGCACTTGACAAAATTACCCTAATCCATGTCAGCAGTCTAAGGTGTTTTAAGAAATACAGGTCTTTCCCAACCACCAATCCAAGAGGACGATGACTGACACAAGCCTCTACTGATGCAACCCACTATCACACCTTTTAAAACTGCTGACTACACAGCATCGTGAATAGAGAGAACTTTGTGAACTGTAAAGGGCTATAGTGCCTTACAGACACTGCCATGGTCAGGTGTATCCAGCCACAGAACAAATTCTGCACACTACAGCTGCAACTCAACTCTAAATACGAGAGGCAGGGCCAGCCTTTGCAGTGCAAAGTAATGGCTTTATAAGTATGTCCTCAGGGGCTTATTTTGCAATTTTAAAACACATACACGTTTTGACAAGACTAATAGTTGATTGTGGACTTGTCACGTCATGGTCAGTGTCAAGCAAGAGAGGGAAGGATTATTGTTGAGGCTGAGTGCAAAGCATGCGAGAGGTCAGAACCAAGGCCACGACCCATTTGGCTTATAGGGGAAAGGTTTTAGCATGAAGGAAACTCGACCTGAAGATGGATTTCTTTAAAAAATAGTGTAGACATTGTTCTTCTGACTGGTAGCAAGAGCTGTGGTCAAAAGGCCATTTGTCTCCATCTGCTAAACAGTTTAGAGTACAAAACCTTGCAATCGGATAGTACAAGGCTGTTGATTCAAGCAGTGAGAAGCATGTCTGCTGTGTATGACTGACATAAATTAAGAATTAACATTCAAACCTGCAATCTGACCTGCTACCGTCTGCTTAAGAAGTCACTGGTGAAACTTTCAAGTGCGCCCTGTAATATGTGATGAATTCTTTGCCTTATTTGGGAAAATAGAGTCAAAGTGAGAAAAAATGTGACAATTCTTGTCTGCACTGCTACCTTTCACAAGGAGCACCATCCATCCATTAACTTGGGACAGCCTCCTACTTTACTTTCTAACACTGCCAGGCTAAGTGTGGGGTTAAGTAAGTGCAGATGCTATCTTAGAACTGCCCTCCTGGGGCTTTAGGAGGCAAAATACTTCAGAGACAGATAAACACAACATAAGTGGTGGGACTGGGACAGGGAACAGCTCCTTGGTCTCCTAATGAGGAAATGTGACGTATGGTGGAATGTGGATTTTTCAACACTCCTGGTGTGCAGCAGTCGAAACATAAAAAGCCAAGGGTATTTAGAAAATTCCTATCCTGAGTTTGATTCATGCAACTAACAAACTGAAAAAGCGACTGAGAGAGCGGGCGACAGTGTGTATATAAATCAAGCAGGTAACTTAATGAATGAAATATTCGAATGTCCTTTCCAATATAAGTCTCAGTTTGCCTGTCACATGTAGGGTATGTCTTGATGTGTGATGTATGTGATTTCTATTAATGAAGTAAATAATGAAATTAATCATCTTTGTTTGTATTAGCCAGCTATCCAGGCTACTGGTGCTGAACCTTTAGCAGTTTATTTTCTCAGCAACACAGTATATAATCCAAATAGTGGAGGACATGTGTTCACAAACATGTTAAAGTGTGATAGTCTGATCATGTGACATTAAACAACACATGAACAGTTTTTCACATGTGATAACACATGTTTTCTCACATCAATGTGAAAAATAACATGTAAAGTGTTCAAAAAACACATGTTTCTTATTCACATGTGGTTTTTTTTTTCTGTAAGGGCTGGCATATGTGAAGCAGAAAGGTGCCTTATGTTAGCCAGCTGTTGCAGTAAATGACAGCTGTTTGGTTTGGGAATAGTATTAGCAGAGGCATTTAGCAGGCAAATATCAGATCCTCATGGCATACAAAAGTTCTGCTTGCTTTTTAAAATGTGAATATTTAAAACTCCATACTTATACGTAACATATGCCCCCTGTCAAAATATTGATAAAAATGTTATTTATATGTTATGACAGAGAATCATGCACTGTCATCCACCTAGCAACCACACCCAGTTTCATCTCCTGCCCACCCCCAGCCCCTCAATATTTAATTTTTATATGTAATTTTGTATAGCATATATGTGTGTGTAGCTTTATTGTTTTTTGCTGCTCATACTTTTGTTCTGTACACTTTCTGCCATAACAATGGAAAATTCCCACTTGTGGGACTAATAAAGATTTATCTTATCTTATCTTATCTTATCTTATCTTATCTTATCTTATCTTATCTTATCTCATTTTATCTTAACACAGAATAGAGTTTAGCTTCTCTGCCTGAACCAGAAC
>JBBPCY010000156.1:4632041-4656908 GCA_037974405.1 Brachyalestes nurse
CTAATGACTGTAAGACTGTCCCTGTAACTAATGACTGTAAGACTGTCTCTGTAACTAATGACTGTAAGACTGTCCTTACCTTACCTTACCTTATCTTATCTTATTGTATCGTATCGTATCTATGCAGCTGGCAGCTAAAACCTGTCCAGCATGACTAATTATAAAATGAATAAGGGAGAGATGGACTACCTTGACACAGAGACCATGGTTTAATAGTATTTGTCATTCAGACTAGCTCATATAAGTAGATCTCCAGTTAAGTAATATGGATTCTGAATGAATATATAAGTTTTTATTTTTATTTTTATTGGTTATTGTTTGACCTCATTTACAGTTTTGCATGTCAGTTTATTAGGACTAATTCAGGTTCACCAACAAACTGCAGAGTAAGTTTAATTTTGTGACCTCAAGACTGTATTTAAACTCTATATTTAGCTTAAGATAAGGATTTTATAAATGTTCTCAAGATCAGAACTGCTAAACTCTCAAAGCTACACGGGATCAAATATTTTGCTGTGCAGATGAAGCATTATAATGTAGATTATACATATCATACATTTTAATTATTAAAATTAGCTAATAATAAAGATCATATAAAACGTGTTTGTTAATTGACACATTTAACATATTTTACATTTACAGAGACAATTGAAAAGTGTAATTTAAAATTATTTTAATTAAACAGCAGTTCTTGTTTAGTTCATTATGTGGCAGTTTTACTATTGTTTGTTTAACCTCTCTTAAGGTAAAACATACAAACTGAGTGATGATAACCCAAATCAATGTAAAGCATTACTTTACTGAGCATATTGTGAATACAGTGAACATTGCCATAAGTTAGCTTGGCACTTAAAAAACATCGCCAACCCCAAAGTGCAAAAATTTGCATAGTGGTGCTAGAAATATAAACAAAGGCAACAAAATACATTATACTATATAAATAAGGCACTGCTCTCTCCAGAGGACAAATATATATTTGATTTTGGCAAAACTTTGGCAAAAATTATTGTGAGAATATGAAAGACTCTTACTGTCCTTTTAAATGCCAGGGATACAAAACAGTTTGTGGAATGAAAACTTGCTGGAAGCAAAATGGAACTGAAAAAGCAATCAACCGTTCCAGAACAGAAATATTGATTTTTGTTTGTCCATTGTCATGCTATAGTATTTACTGACAACTTGATATGTGCTGTTGTGTTGTTGCAAACCATAATCATGTCAGTCTTTTGCAGTCTTAACCCTCTCATTACTGCTTAACATGCCAGCATTTTGAATTTGAAGAATTTTATTTGTTCCCTATCCATTTCCAGCTAAACTCAGCTTGTCTTTAGGGAATAAGTGCAGTGCTCTTTTTACTAAAATAGCAGAACTATGCTAAAAATGTCCAAACAACAGGATCTTTGGGTTCATGAGCCCTGATAAAAATCTGCAGTCAAGGTGACAGTGAAAGTCTTTATTAAATTTGATATTTAAATTACAATGAACTGAAACATCCTCTCTTGAAAAGGGTCTCAGGCAAACCTTTCAAAAGGGCATAATGTGAACCACATGAACAACAAGAAAACACAAAGGGCCATGTATGAATATATCTTTGGCAACAAGTGGCAGCATTTATTATTATTTGTTGTTGTTGTTGTTGTTATTATTGTTATAGCAATAATAAGAGCAAAAATAAATCAGTAATGAAATTGATGAAGGAAGAAATCTGTTGATAACTAATTACATTTAAGTTTAAAAAACACAGTTGAACGGAAGAATGAAAAATAATCTCACATTCATCTATTCTTAGAAAAGCATCAGTCATTGTGCTTCCCAGGGTGGCTTTGTGTACTTATCACTAAGAGGACTTAGTCAAGCAAATCATGGATTTGTGCCCGAGATTTTCAGTAGCAGCACCATATGTAGCACAGATACTGATGTCCATCTGCAATCTAAGACTGAGCTTTCAGCACTGAAAGCCCTTCTGATCATTAAAAGGTTACATTTTGCAAGTTAATTCACAAGTCAGTCGCTTAAGAGTGCAGTCACTGAAAACAACAATTTGTCATGTTCTCAGTGCCTTTAAAAAGGGCCCTAATGCTAATGTTTAAAAAAGGAAGCAAAATCATTAACTCTAATGTGTATTAATGGTGAGAGAGTTTCCCAAGTAATGTAGGGCTATTTTTACTTGGTCTTTTCACTATGAATGTAAAGACCAGCTGGTGTTTTCCAGTGGTGCTGTATAATTGCCTATTTTTGGCACCAAGGGCCTTTCAGAGCATCATAACCTTAAAAGAGCCCAGACACACCACGGTCTGTGTAATTTAATGGGTGATACAACAATAACACTATTTTTAGCGCTTGATATGTGCAACTTCTTAGCCGTTTCTACAGAGGATAAGAGTGTTCTTTGCGGTCTAATTCCATAATTAAAACAGCAGACTGCTGTATTTTAGGTTTCAGCAGTAGCATTAATGCTAAATAACCCTCAAGATGATTCTGGAGTCTTTTGAACAGACAGGAAATAACTGAACAGACTTCCTTCAAACAGTTTATTGCTGTGCTGGATTGTCCTTTACATACATATACTCATACACAAAAACTTGAATTTGGTGACTCAAGGGAAACTCAAACCCACAACTTTCTGATTTTGGAGTTTCTGAGGGAATTCATTCTGTAGCATTTATGAGGTCAGACACTGATGTTGGTGAGAAGGTCTGGATCACAATCTCCGTTCCAGTTCATCCCAAAGGTGCTGGATGGGGTTGAGGTCGGGACTTTTGTCCATATAGTGCATGCAGGTTTGCTGTCCATGCTGCCTCATTTCTGGTGTAAAATGGACTTGACTCTACACTGAACTGCACATTTTCTCTATGTGGCATTTGCAAGTGTCCACAAAACTAGCTGCTCAGTCACATATATCCAAGTCATGTTTTTTTTTTAATCTTTTGCTTCTAATGAAGTGTGTTTGTGTGGAAAGTGCTTATTTTCATTTTAATCATTAACCTCTAGAAGCTAATGAAATAATTTAGTCTATTTTAGTTTGATTTCATTGTATGATGTTGGAGTCCATCTGTATGTATGTATGTATAAGCAATGTTTATAACTGTCATTCATCATATGGCTGTTAAGTTGTACTGTCAGGTCACAGTGAGGTCCCAGACTAGAGATTAGCTCTCACTATGAACACAGTTCCATTTCATTAGTGCAGTCCACATCTCCACAAAGACCATTCAGACTGAATTCCAGTCACATAACTGATACAGCAGAACAGATACATCCAGTTCACATTGTATTGTTAAAATGAACTGGATTTTTTTGTTTTGTCAGTTTACTTTGGGTTCATCCTGTTCCTGGCTCTCACTGCTTCACTTGGTGAATGGGTTAAATACAGAGGAAGAATCTCACACTGTGGTGTGGTGTGTTCACACGTGACTATAGGGGGCCACTTTTCTCAACTTTTTTTTTTGCCGACCCTTCTGTGTTCGATTTGCTCACTAGATTGCCATGTCAGACTTTGACTGTGTCTGTCGGTTCTCCTGCCTGTCAGTTCAGATGTGTTTTCCTTTCAGACGGTCTACTGGTTTCAAATAACTGCCTTTTCCTGTTTACCTCTATTTTCTGCTCTTCCGAATAAACCTGGGTGCCATTTTTCTCTGCATTTATACATTTATGGCATTTGGCAGACACCCTTGTTCAGAGTGACTTACAACCATTAGTTACAGGGACAATGGTAGAAAGTGGGGGTTTGAACCTGCAATGTTGTGGTCATCAGATTCACAGGCACCTGTTTTACCCAATAGGCTTGTACCACACACATTCTGGTTCATTTGCGACATGTATGTACCATGCTCTCATGTAGTTAGTCATTAGTGTCTAACAAATTAAGTATCGATAACCTACTTTTAAAAATGTCCAGTATGGTTTCCATAGGATGCCTCATTAGAAATGTGTGTGTGGGAATTTGTGCCCAATCAGTTAAAAAGGAGTTTTTTCTCTGGAGTTCCTCCACAGAAACACATCCAGCACAGGTATACAAGACAAAAAAAGCACCTTGCTCCAAACTCTTCACTGGTATTAAGAGGCCTAGTCTAAACCTAACCCATTATACCTCCTCCACTAAACTTTACTGTTAGCACAGTGCATTCCAGTGGCTATCGGAAGGTATTAGATCAAACAACAATAAGCAAAGCATATGAAAGGTAAGACTCACTCACTTTCTGTTACCGCTTAATCCTCACTAGGGTCGCAGGCACTGGGAGCCTATCCCGAGGTTGATGGACGCGAGTTTTGAGAAAGAGTGAGATGAAGGAGCAGTTAAATGCCATTATTCTAATATTATTCAATATATGAGACCCCCACTGCCATGAAATTGACCAGACACAGCAGGCCATAGTCTATGTCTCATTTGATCTGCAGTCACTAACTAAAGACCACAATGCAAATGAGCTTTCCTTTGATTTTCTTCTGTTAGGTTTAGGGATTATTAGACATTGTTGTCTGTGTAGTTTTAAAATGCCAGTCAAATCAAACTGTTCAGGCTGGAGCTGATCCTGTAGCACTGAGGCTGTGGTGTGCTGATAATTACCCTGTAATGATAAATGCCTCTTGTGAAGAAGAGTTTGTTTCATGTAAAGCCTTCAATAGGGGATTAATGATGAGTTGAGACATAACAGGCATTGATGAATTGTGTGTAGCCCAGTGCTATATGTCTTTTACATATGTTCTTATTATTTGTTTTCTTAAGGCCTGTATTTTAAATCTGAATATGTAAACTCTGGTGGAGAGCAGATGGCTTGTCTGAGCTCGCGGTAGAGAAATCTGAAATTCACACGGGTATTATCCATATCTAGGCTTTAGAAGTGGAGTTTAACTAGTTTAAGTAGTCGAACTGATAACTGACATACTAGTGAGTGTGTGTGTGATGTTGGCTGTGTCTAAGTCAACGAGAGAGCCGTCTCGAAGACGCCGAGCCGCCATCTTGGTATTTGGGGCAGAAAACGAATCTAACAGTGTTCTCCGTGAGAAGGGACTTGGACTGAGTTCGCGGGACGACAGAGAATCTTCCTGCTGGACAGTGACCTGAAACATCCAAATTTAATCAAAAATAGTTCAGTGAGTACAAAATCAATCCTTTGAGAATGAAAACCTTTGGGTGAGCTCAAGGGATGAGTCTAAGAGAGGACTAAGGAACTTGGATGATCTGTGGACATTTTGTATTTCAGAGTCTTCTCAGATTGCTTGCTCTGGATTATAATATCTCATAAGGCAACGCAGGAGAAGATTCATTGCTGTTTTGTTGTGGGAAAAGAAGATGCATACTGTATACAAGTTAGGTGCCAACATGTGGTTTTGATAAAAAAAAATAAACAGTTTTGGTTTTGCTAAACTGAATTTACTTCAATTAAATGCTATATTCCATCATATTTTCTCAAAATGTGAGACTGAGCTTTGCTCCTCTTTACAAATGGTGAAAATGACTATGCAGCCAAATGTGTTCTCATGAATCAATAGCTTTTCAGTACCAAAAGCAGAATCAGTTTTTACTATGGATAGATTAGTACATGCTCTGCACACAAATTTGTTTGTCAGTAGCAATTATAGTGTTTTTTTTTTTTTTAACTGAGCACATAATGAACTGCATTACAGTGAGCCCAGTCTAAATTTCTTCATGTGAGTCAGTCACATCTAAAATATTTGAGAGTCTTATTTATTGGAACACGGGTGTAACAAGGAAGGACAAAGTGACACTAGGACCAGCTGTGGCAAAGAAATAGCAGATTGGCGCATTTCAGAATTTCAGGGGAATTATTATTATTTATGACAAAGACGCTCTAACTTCTCACAATAATAAACCACCACATGATCCAATCTCCCTTTCTCTCTCTCTGCATTCAAAGCTTGTTTGTGCTTGCTGTTTGTGGCTGAATCGTCTCCTGCTGCTGAGCAGCCTTTTCATGTCCTTTTTGTACAGAAGAACCTCAGTCTTACAGAATAACCCCTTTTTGTGTGAAATTGTGTTTCAAATTCAATTTTGCTGGCTCAGTCTCCTTAGATCTAATTCAAAGCTTGGAGTTTTCAATCAATATCTTTTCCTGCTTCTTGTCAGGTTTAGAGCTTGTTTTCAGCCACTGATAAGTGGCCCCCGAAAAAACAGATTTCTCATTTATACGTCCGAATAAATCTGAACACAGATTTTCATTTACAGCCTGAGGTTTTCATATACAGCCTGATGGAAAATGTGTACTTTCTCTTAGTTTCAAGCAAGTCAGTGTCACAAAACATGGTTTCTTAGATAGAGTTTAGATTCTCTGCCCGAACCTGAACCCAGCCGCGGGTTGGGTCGGGCCAATATTTCCGGCCACTAGCCGGGCCGTGATCAAGCATTTGTTTTTTTTAATCATTACTTAATTAGCCTATTTGGGAGGACCAGAGTATGCTCGGAGCGCTCGGAGTGTCAGTTTACGAACGCACCCACAGTTGAGAACGTGTGTTATAACGGCCCACGTATTAAAAAAACTGTTGGGTTTAAATTGGGCTCGGGCTGATAATTACAGTTAATGTGTCGGGCCGGGCTGGGCTCGGACACAAGGTGCACAGGCTCGGGTAGGGTAGGGTTTCATTTTTTGGGCCCGATCTAAGCTCTAACACAGAAACAGGTTTATTTTAACCCACTGCACCAGCAACGGCACTAACTCACACATACAGCACCTGTTAAAACTAAAAAAATTGACTGGCTACTTTTTTCTTTAATGATAAGTAATGATACAACTCTTTAATGATATTCTACAAAAACTATTTGATATTGTTTCTGTAACCTGGTTATGTGGACCTGAAGTGATTTCACTTAACCAGAATGCAGAATGAGTGAAATGGGTAAGTACATTTGTGACATCCTTCAAATCTTTTTTGCTCCATGTCTTTGAGTTCATCTGCATTTACCCCTTTAAAACGTGATTACATAAACTCAGTTTTTTTGGCTGGCTGTAGATCATCTGGAATGCTAAATGTGCTTTGATTCTGTTCAGTAGCTGCATTACTGTTTTTTCTTCTCCCCCTCCAGATTTTCCATAGGCAGTCTTTTGGAAGTGAACATTAGCGTAACGTCTCTTATTAATGGAGCGTCAGGGATCAAGCAAAAGCCAAGGCACAAAGTGCTCTTGGCATACGCCTTTCCCATACACTTCTTTGACCGTTGCGATATTTAAGCTCTAACCTTTAGCAGTGGCAAGCCTTAATCTTATTATGAAAATCTTGGTACTGAGTTCATGGCGATTATATGATGAAAAGTGTTAGAAGTGTTCAGTTAGAAGAGGCAGTTGCTGTATAGAGAGCAGCAGGAGGCCTTAGGTAATTTACTGTGTTTTCTCAGACATTTTGGCAAACTTACAGTTGGCACTAACTCACAGTTTATTAATGTCATCCCTGTCTCGTTATAGTTTATATAAAGGAAGCCATGATCTAAAAGCTTCCAAAAATCTACCATAATGGCTGTGAGCTTTGAGATTATGTGTGGAAAAGCAGGCTTCATGTTTAGCCAAGACCACTGTGTCTCAAACGTGAAACGCACTCAGCCTTTCAGTGTTCATGGCAGATCATCACACCACCACTGTCTTCAAGAATCAGACTTGACCAGCTGACCTCCACCCCCACAGAGGATTTTGAACTTGGACATGGAAAGACATTTTTCACTCAGCCAGGGCCAAGATTCACACCTCCAAGTAAGAAGATAGCTCAGACCATTATGTAACTGAAACCTTGGCTCAGGTCAAAAGCTCTTAACGAACTGCATTAACTGCACAAAATGGTTCCTCAAGATCTCCTCAGACTCCATGAGTCAAAAGTGCAGCTCTTCTCCTCACAGATTTATTGAGGGGTTTTCAAACATCTGCTTGGACATCCTGGAAGTCGTTCCCCTGTGTTTTGCTGGAAAAGACCCACAAATCCGGATGGTAGTAATTGCCTAATGTGTTCATTTAGAACATAAACATGCAGTGTGGAAGAAAAGCATCTTTCAAAGACTGCTCAGGGAATGAGTGAGGATCAGCATGCCTCAAAGAGAGGGGATCATGAATCATGTAATAAGAGGCTGTTTAGTTCTGATTATTCTTAATGAGGAGTATTGGGCAAGACTCCTAACATTAAATATCATTTTTCTTTTTTTGACATACGTTGAAATGCCAGCTGCACTTTACAGTCAAAACTACAAATTGACCAGTAGAAATGGTGCAACATGATCAGAAATAAAATCTCTCACATTAACTTCCACTGAATGTCTTGTTTTGTGCACTTTTTCGAGTTTTGTGTATTTTTCTCTTAATAAACTAAAGGAAGTGAAAAATTAAATCAATCATTACAGAATGTGAATTAAACATAAACTTATAAAATGTTTTATTACAATTTTTTTTTAATATATGTTATTGAGCATAAAGTCTTGTTACATAGAATGAAAAAACAAATCTAAATGTAAATATGATATATTATGTAACACATGTAACATGTTTTTTCATCCACCCACCCATCCATCCATTATCTGAACTGCCTAATCCTGAACCAGGGTTGCATGAGGTGCTGGAGCCTCTCCTAGCACTTATAAGGTGAAAGGTGGAGAAACACCCTGGTCAGGTTGCCAGTCCATCTCAGAAATTATGTAAAACAACAGCAATATTTCTTGGCTTCAAATGATAAATATACCACGTAATTAAATTGAAGTACAAAAGCTGGTCAGCATTTGCTGGACTGGAGTTTATTTATTAGTTTATTTAGACACGCCAGGGGAGCAGGAGATGGTGGCCGTGGACGGGAGGGGAAAATGTTTTTTTTTTTTTTGTTATACTGTAATCTGACACAGCAGAATAATCTGTGGTATCGGAACCAGAGATCAGTACAACATTCATGTAGAGATTTTAAAAACCCAAAGCAACTGAAGAGCAGCTTAGAACACAGTATAATAATTACCACTGTAATCATTATAACACCGTAACTACATATGCTTGATTCAAATGAGTGCTTTTTCTTTTCTAAATGAATAAAATCCATTAACAGCAATTTTGCCTTTCAGTTTCTTCACCCTTGGGGCCAACTGCTTTGACATTTGATAATGTTTTCATGAGGAAATTATTTGAATCAACACATTTAAATCAAGTGAATTATCCCTCTAATCAGTGCAACTGAAGTGTTCTCAATCACACTGTACCTAATGTTAATTTGTGGGCTGCTTTAAACGTTCACTGAAATTTAAATAATAGGGAGGATGTGAAAAACAGACTTTGTTCTGTTAACTTGCTATTAGAAGTTCAGTTAAAACATTTTAGTCAGGCTGGGAAAAATATCTTAATTTAAATGGCATTTTTATTCTGAAGAACACTGTTTGATAAGTTAAAAAACTTTGTCCATGCTCTGCAGCACATGTGAGAACCCCACTCATCCCAGATGAACACATGCAGATTAGGAGTGTCCTTCTCTGAGGCTTAATCACAGGCAAACCAGCCAGGATGTTCTTCCAGCTAAGCTGCCCTGGACTGGCCTTTTTTTTATTATGTCTTCTTTTCCGGCGGGCAAGAATGTCATCTGTTTCAACATCTGAACCACAGAACATCAACAGAGCGTACAAACCCCCAAATGAATGCCTAGTTAATGTTTTCTCGACTTCAATTTTACAGTTTTTTTTTTGGCTCTGGTGATGTCCAGAGGGTCAGACAGACAAATGCTATGCTGTGACCAGTTCTCTACATGTACTAAATCTATTCCACCTAAATCTAATATTAGACGACTCATATAAACCTTCAAAATCGTTTTTTATAGCCCACCTACAGTTCTGTCCTTTTCTCAGAATCTTCAGTCAGCTCCATATTTACTGGCACCTTTGGTAAAGATGGGTAAAAAAAAAAAGCATAAAAAGTGTTTTGTGGCTAAATAGCTCTATCTCAAGTCACGATAAAATTCTAGAAATCATTTTTAACAAAATGCAACAGAAGCAGGTTCTTATTTATACTGTAATGTTCAGGAACCCTTAAGCACTAGTCATTCACTTCATTGATTGTCTCAGTGGAGTATAAATATGAGGTGATCTGGAGATCTGGAGAAATTCTGTTTTGAGGATGAGTTGCAGATTGCTTGCTCTGTATTCTCTAGTCTACATAATTTCTAATACTAATGTAGGTATTAATACATTCTTGATTGATTCTTGTTTTTGTAGACTACATTTACTTAAATTAACCATTAGATGACACAAGCCCCAAGTGTGACATTGCACTAAACGACCACAAAAAGGTTGACTGTGGGCATCTACCTAAAATTACATAGCCGGCCACACAATATCAGTCCTTCTTTGTGAAATATCTAACATTCTATTGTAATTGAAAAACGAAAAACAGTTCAAACCACTTTTGGTTCCTAGGTGTAATTTAAGCTTGGTGGTTTATCACAAACTGTTCCCGTTTTCAGTCATGCACACTGCTTCCTAAATAGCTTTCCAAGCCCTAACATCTCATCTTGCCATTAAGTGCTCCAAATTGCAATTTCACATGGTGATACTGGCAATGGTCTCTTCAGGCCTCGATAGAGTCTGAGTAGAGCACTTCATGTAATAGGAGCCATGTGTTTGCATTGTACATTATTGGCATACCTGTCTGTCTGTGTCCCGCCTGCCCTCTCAACCACCAGCTTCCTCCCTGTTGAATCATTTAGTGTGATATTTGCCTCATAGAACACCATTGACTGCAGGAGGGGTCAAATCCTGGCTCTGTGCTCAGAGATGAGTAGAATTTCTTAACCTGTCTATGCCTTTAGACTGTATTTGGAGCATTCATGCTATTGTCTGCTGGGGGTTTAATAGGGAGCTTAATGTGTTGACAACCTAAAGCCTGGTTTGAACTGCTAAGTTTTGACTGCCTACAAAACACTGAGAATGTGCAAATATTTTCACATCTGTGTAAAGGTTATGATTAGGAATTGGAAGAGACATGTGATACCATCAAATGTTGCATGGTTTCATAATCATTAGATGTTTAGGGGGTGCAGAGCAGCTATTTTTCAAAAGCCTTTGTAAAAACAGTGTAATGTTACACTGTGGAATCCTTTCTTTGGACATTCTTTGTTTTATTAATTTACACCTCAAGAAATATGACTAGATTCCTCAAAGTCAGGGCCAGCGAAAGAGATTTGGCTTGAATTTTCACCACAGTCAGAGATGTGGTTGTGGGCAATCTAGTAGTGCACTCTTACACTACTAGGTCATTGTCTTGGATGTACTGTTCTAGGAAAAACATTTAATTAGTATAGAGCATTACGTTAATAGGACATTCTTTACACCTACAAGAGCCTGTATCCTATATTTTTCTTGTATATTTTTCCGTGACATTTGTGTGTACCAGTTTCATGCATTTTTACATGACCATTGTCCACTCTCTTTATCTATCAGAATTAATAAGGCTTTGTATTGCTATGATGCATTTAAGACTGATATATCCAAATCTTCACAGTATCCCATTTTTTATTAACTATCCTGTATTGAACCTGTCGCAAGAAAACCTGGGCTTAGTCAGCTGAAAGAAAAATTAGCTGTTTTTGTAACATATTATACATAGAATTGCTCGCGCTGACATGACAGGACTGTAAGGACTGAGGAGTGAATTTTGAAACTTTAACAGTGATTCCAGAGTACGCCCTTTTTGTAATTTTTAGAAGTACAGAAAAATATTCTCTAATGATCAGTCCTTTCCCATTAATTGTCATTAATGGTCATCAATTGATGTATTTACTCAGCAAATAAAGAAATTGAATATATTATATGTGAGCCCATTACCAGATAGTTGGATATAAATAGAGAAATAAACAAAATTACTGCTGGAGTTTATTAGTTTACACAAATTGTGTTTTTGAGTTGTTCTCTATACTGAGTCCATTATTGCACCTAATAGTGACACAAGTATTGATATCGCACATGATAAGACTATTGCACACAATAATCTTGCACATAATTATATTTTAGCACGGTATAAGAAACTGTGCATCTGAGTAGCAGCAGGTTATTGTGTGGGTAAGTGACAGGAGGAGGAGTTATAGAGTCTGAAGACAGTGTGGAGGAGGGATTTCCTGTGGCATTCAGTGAAGCACCTTATGCTTGCGAGTCTATGGCTAAAATTACTTCTCTGTTTGACCACCACACTGTGGAGTGGGCGATCAGCATTGTCCATGGTGGACTGAAGCTTAGACAATGTTTTCCTTTCAGCCACAGTTTCCAAGTTGTTGAGTTCCTCACCCACCTTTGAACCCGCTTTCCTGATCAGTTTGTTAAGTCTCTTTGTGTCTGCTACTTTCATGCTGCCAGCACACCACAGTATAGAAAATGGCTTTGGCCACTACAGATTCATAGAACATCCACAACATGGTGTCTTCGTAGGAAGTACAGCCTACTTTGACCTCTCTTGCCAGAGAGTTATTTGATCTGCCCAGCTTATTATCCACGTGCTCACCATACATCCGACTACTGCCGAGTCATCCGAAAATTTCTGCAGATGGAAGGCCTCTGTGTTATACTTGAAGTCAGATTTGTACTGGCTGAAGAGGAACAGTGACAAAACTGTTCCCTGAGGAGCTCCTGTACTACACAGAATTGTATTAGCCTTTCAGTAAGACCATAATCCAGACTAGACCAAGACTAAAGGAGCATGAGCTTGCATAGCAGACATCCTACGCCCAGCTGGGCATGGATGAATGGTGTAGAAGGCACCAGAGAAATCAATGAACACCTAGTGTCTCGGTGGTTAGGGAGTTGCCCCTGTGATCAGAAGACAGTGGGTGCGAATGCCAGGACCACCGATGGCACCACTGAGGTACAGTCCCCACACACTGCTCCTTGGGTATCCACAGCTTCACTTGGTAAATGGGATAATTCAATTCAAATCAAATTTTATTTATTTTGCATTTTTTACAACCAAGCTGTCACAAAGCAGCTTTACAGAGTCCAGGTTCGAGTCTCTAGTGAGCAAGCCAAAGGCGATGAATAAGGGTAAAAAATGTAAGGAAAGTATTTCACACTGTTCACACTGTGTGATGTGCTGTGGTTTGTTCACATGTAACAAATGTTTCACTTTCACTTCACATGATCCTTAGGAATCCTCCTGGCTTGTCTGGATGGCTGTAGGCAGGGAGATGATGGCATCATCCACCCCAGTCTTGGCCTAGTAGGCCCCCTTTTGCCAACAGATTAACACTGAGCCCACTCTTCTAATGACTTGAGAACACAAAAGATATTCTCATTATTTTCACAATACATAACACTGCTGGAGCCTTTGGAGGAAAAGCCCCACAGCATCACAAATCCTCCACCATATTAGGGTTTGGTGTAATGTGCTTTTCTCTGTAGCCTTTACAGAGCCATTAACCTACCTTTAGTCTTTGGAGCCAATGAGCTTTGGAGCCAATGAGAGCACCCTGTCCCAGTTAAACCTCCAGTGACATCTGGCAAAATCCAAGACCTAGATTCCAAAAATGATAAATAATAACCATATTTATTAATTAATTCAAATAATTATTATATTTAACAAGTTGCCTATATGTACATATTTTAAAAAGTACAACATTTTTGCACATGCCACATTTTATCCCCCCCCCCCCCCCCGTGTTATGAATCGGGCCTGATACTTTCAACAGTGTTTATTTTGTTACCTACTTCTGTAGCGTTATTACGTTGTTTATAGATTTCTTACCATTCTTAAGTGAATGTCATTGTGTGTGAAGTAACTGAATTATCATTTACGAGCATAAATTATGTTTAATATTACAATAAAACCTAACAAGGAAAGCTTTTTTATTTCTAATTTACTCTCAGAAATGTCTTGGCCGGATTAGGGTACTTTTAACTATCATCATCATTATGCTAGACCTTATTTGTTAGTAAATGTTTGTTGCAATGTGATCAGCTCCTTTTTTACCGCTGTAGCTTACTAATTCAGAGTAGAACAGTTTTCCTTTTAAACTCTTGCATCTTATCAAGCCAAAATGTTATTAAAAGTAGTTAAACTGTAGGGGGTCTTTGAGGTTAATATTTCATTAGTGGTTCTCCTTTAATGTAGGTCAAAAGTATTCTTGACCTTCTTTTTTTTTTACTTTGGGCAACTGAGGTGTGTGTGTTGGTGTGTGTGTGTGTGTGTGTGTGTGTGTGTGTGCACCTCTGTCACTGGACCATGTCTCTCTCTGAAACTCAAGCACATTGTCTGCCAGCCCGGTCTTGTGAAACTATCATTACCACCCTTGAGATAAGCTATTATTTCGTCTGCTGCTGGAACAGAAATACCCCCTGGAGACTACACTGGCGAGAGGGCTAAACAAACAGTGCATGACCAGACAGGGCTGCATTTAGATTAGTTCTAAATATTGACCATGACGTCAGGTTACCTGCAGCCCTGCAGAACAGCTGGACCTCTTTCTTCACAAAAAAAAAAAACATATTGCATCAAAGTTGCTTCGAATGTATCAGCATCAATACAGTTTTATTCATGTGCAGACTGACTGGCATATCTGAATACAAATTCAGAGCACCATTTTTTTAAGAATCTTGAAAAAGCAAAATAAATCAAACAATAGAGCAGAAAAAAAAGTTTACAAGCAGTCTGTGGTCGAGCCTAAAAGTGTAATGCACTGTCCAGAGTGAAACTGTAGCTTGGTTGATGGGTTGACCAACTCCTCATCATGTGAAAAAGTTGTATTACATTAAAACAATGACTGCCCAAAGGAAAGAAAACAAAGGAGTGTTGATAGTTTTTATTCATATGGAAATGCTCTATACATTTCAGCCAAGAACGTTCAGTACATTACTGTTTTACCTGCATTGTATTGCATTGTAATCTATTAGCTCTCTAGAACTGTTAGATACACTAAGCAAAGTATTTCATGGCTGAAATGTGTCAAATGGAATAAAACGTACTATATGTGACTTTAGATATAACTATATGTGGATGTTGACGGAACTCTACATAATACATTAAGATTTCTCAATCAGTTGCTTTAGCAGACATTTGTTTTTTCATAATACAAACAACATTAGGTTAAACAATGTTAATTATTTCATTTAAAAAGAACATAACCTACCCTTATAGCCAATTATGATTTGACATTTGGCACATCATAATTGAAGCAATTTCCAGTCTAATCATGTTGTAGGTGTAATTAATCAGGTATTAGGAGTCTTTCTCAGGTACGCTTATTAGTACAGCATAATGTGGCTGCTTGGGTGGGGACCTCAGTCTGCTGGCTGGAGTGTAGTGGCGTTATCCGCTATGCTATACAAACCGCAATCAATCAAGAAGAAGGGTAAAGTTACACTTGCCTTTACTTTTGAACACACACCGTGTCCAACAATGCACAACATTATTTGCACTGCCAGGAGACCTAATGAATAGCACACACACATTTTTTAAAATACTAAAATCTTCAATTATTTATTTTGTACTTGTTGAGATGTGTTATGCGTTCAGTGAAAAAAAAAATAGCAACATCACCCTTCTTGCCAATTTACAGTTGGTATGGTGTTGTGGGTACACTGTTGTTGCTGTGATGTGCTGCATTCCTGTGTGACAAATGGACACTTTAGACTAATACAGACAATTTTGTCAGTAGAACAGGACACTCTGAAGCAGCTAAACATGAGCCTAAGGTCACCATGCCCAACACCAAGCACCAGATAGAGGTGTGGAGCTGCATTCTCTGGAATGACTGAGCTCCACCCAATACCTTTGGGATGAGTTGGAATGGTGTTTGTGATCCAGAAATAATCACCTAACCTCACTAATGCTCTTGTGGCTGAACGCAATCAAAACTTCATAGCAGGGTTCCAACATACACTGTAAAGTTTTCTGTAAAGAGTAGAGGCTGTTACTGCAGCTATGGAGGGGGACAAACCACCCCATGTCACATCATGTCACACCCCACCACCCCACCCTGATGTCACATCAGCACAGTTTTTTGCTTTTAGTTTATTGTTTTGGTAAAAAAAATGATATTGAGGAACACATTTAATTGTGCAGCTGCTTGAATAGTGTTTTTGGCAATGATGCTTTCATCAAAGCTGACAAAACACGTTGCTTTAAAACAAGTTCCCATAGTTGTAACATGGAGAAGAATTCATCATTATTACTTTTGTAGTTGTTAGGGAAATCCGGTAGTTAATTGTGACGTATTGATGAACCAGGTCTGTCGATATGAGAAATTAAATTCCATAAGCTCGGCTGCACACGGAGACCCCACCTGCGTTTCCAGCCTGCTGGTATTTGTTTTCATTCAGGCAGAGCACACAAATCCAAACTTGTCCTTCGGCTGCTTAGCTCTGTCTCTGTATGTGTGTGCTTTAATGACTTGTCATTTGTGTTGCTTTTTAAAATCATTAAGGGCACGGCAGAGTAAGACCTGTAGAGGCCGTTCTAGTATAGAGGTGTTCACTGTGCCTGTCAGACAAAGCTGGCCTTTGTTTAACACACAAAGACACGTCTGCCCGTCCAGGCCTGGACATATTTTTTGGGCCAATATCCCCTGCAGCTCATATCAGATTAAGGCCTCATAACTAGGTGTCAAAAGGCAGCTTTAGCGGCCTCTGACAACATCGTTCTTCACGCTGAGGTCATTCTCGCAAAGTCTGGAAAATGCTCAGTCTGGAACAAATTAGTTGCTTTTTAGTTTTAGTTTTAGCTGGAACATCATTTACTGATCTAATAGCAATATTGGAGATATATTACAGGCAATTGTGCATTAAAATGCATTTGGGTTTTTATGAAGTTGGCACAGTTAAAAGGTTAGTGAAAAAAGGTAGCTCAGCTTTCTTTATATCAGTAGACCCCAAACCTTTTACAGTCCAGTACCTCCTTAAGCACTAAACCTGCTGCTCTGTACCCCCTCTCACTTTCTACACACATGCAATTATAGAATGAATGAACCAATGAATGAAGTCATAACTAGTTGTAAAATAAATTAAAAAATATATGGTAAACTATATTTACACATTAATTAATAAGTTCATTTAAGGCACAAAATTAATCATTACCCAAAGGTATTGGTTATTACTAGTCTCTAAAATGCTACTGTCGTAACATTACATTTCATTTAATTTCCATCAGTAATTTTAAATGGACTCTTCCCCTTTTTAATCTATGTGTTTAGATGACAAAAATGAACCATATATATAGCAAAATAAAATTAGAATTAAAAAGACTACACAAAACCTTTCATCAAATTATAATCATTATAAAAACCATCTCCGACTAATGAACACAAGTGTGATATGGATTGAGAGTGTAAAATTTCTATATTGATTCCAATGAGTTCTGAGAACGACATGAATAATACTGAATTATCTTGTGTTGTCAAACTAATTTATCTTGTGTTTGTCAGGATGGGGGGAAAGGATGCGCAGACTCTGGAAGAGAATTACTGGCAAGGATTTCTTTTATTGAAACAAAAGGTCTCCTGGAGAGCGCTGTACTTCAAACTCAAAAGTCAATCACAAAATGCTTTTCTGAAAGGAGTTCTTTTTCGCCCAGCCTCTTCCTTAGATGCGTTTTCTTGGACATGAGGTTTTCTCAGTTGTCAGGCTATGACACAGCACGCTTTAGTCTGTAAACGAAACAAAGTCTTTTAGTGGAACTTTCATACCAACCTGGGTTCGATCGATGCGTTTTCACATAGGCTTCCGCCACCTTCCTCTGTGGTTTCTTCTTTTGGGCGAGTATACAGACAAAGGTATACAGACAAAGGTACCCCCTTCACCCCTTGCACAACTGGAAAGGCTGGAAACGATGGTGTCCACACAAAGACTCTCTGCATCGGCTGGTCTAAATACACACACACTCACACATTCGACCAATCGAACAATGCAGACACTTTCCTCTCATCAACTCACTAACACAAGACAGGTGGACATGTCGTTAGGAGCCTGGCAATCCAGCAGCCAATTAGAGTACTCCTAGTTTCACCTGGGTTGCTCAGACTCCCAACCACCACTCACTCCTCACACTACCTTACCTGTTCCAGAGCTAGTGTGCACCTAATATTCAGGTGCGGGGCTGCGCAATCGAGATGGCACAGACGTATTAGTGTTGTGATTAAAGCAAAGATCCGTTAGGGAGGAGACATTATGTGTCTTTATAAGGCCTCTTACTATTAGGTGGCATTATTTGTGGCTTTATGTTAAAGACCACAGTGGCACTGGAGAGCAAATGAATGAGGGCAGAATTCATCAGGACACTGATTTCCAGTTGCTGTGTCACTGAGAGGATGAGTCTGATTGGATAAACAAACAGGCCAAGTCAAATATGCCAGGCATTACACTGGGGAGGTGTGACATACAGGACCTTAACTAACCAACCCAGCTGTGAAACAGAAGTCTGTTTTTATTAGCGAAATGTCCTTGGCAATCCCCGTTTCCAAAACATGACAAGTCAGAGATCCACGAATGCGTAGCCTCTCGAGGATGTCAATGAAATATGGAAAATTGGTTGCATAACGAATTCTGTTTCTTGAGAGTTTTTTGGCTCTGCAGCGCATTGTTTACGCTTGTGGAATCTCTCCTCTTGACCATGGGTCTCCTTAAGCCTCTTCACCTGACTTCCGTGCCTGCTTGTTAGACCAACTGATATTTGACCTGCAGGTGAAATGAGTGTGTGCCTGCTTTTTACAAGCCAATAAAAAGAAGCATTTGCAAGGAGACAAAAGGCAAAAACAGACAATACAGCTGTTCTTTTTGGCAGACAGTTAGATCTTAACATCACTATCTGCCATCCAAGCCTTTTTGCATTACCTGACAAGAGCGATCATAATATTTATTTCTGTGGGCTTCTATTAAAGGGTTTGTTGCTGTAAGTCAGTGTTTCCACATTCTGCTCCCAATTCCTCTCGCACTGCAAGGTTTAGTTTTCTCTGCCACAAAACACACATCACTCTAAGAGGTCTTTATTGTTATTCATTTAGAAGAATAGTCTTTATTGTCACTGTTGCAGGAACAATGAAAAACAGTTTGGTAGCTCTTCGTGGCAGTACAATAATTAAGAAAATAAATAATTAGAAAACTTGTAAAAAAAATGTAAAAAAAAAAAGTAAATGCAAAATGTGAAATGTAAACAATACACAGAGGAAGGGAAAAAAGAAAAACAAAAAACCCTATATACAATACAAAATGCAGCAGCAGTCAGACCATATACAATATAAGGTGTAAAGTGGTGTCTGTACAATGTCTGAGACCTGCTCTGAGAATAGATATTACACAGTTATAGTGTACAGTCATGTAAGTGAATATTACTAAGTGTCATGAATAGTCATATTACAGTATTAATCTATGCATTCAATTCACATTACACAGTTATATGTAATTATATTAAGACTTATATTTACATTTAAATTTACAGCATTTGGCAAACACTCTTATTCAGAGGTGCTTTGCATTCTACACGGAAATGTCCTTCATTGTAGCAAACCTAGACTTACATCAAGAGTAGCTTGCCAGCTAAGATTCTACCAAAGATGCCTTTTCAGATCACACAGAAAAGAAATGGAGGACAGTTTTTTTAAGAAGTTCTATACATTTTTGGCATGTATAGACAGTTATTAGCCTAAGTGCTCAGTGAAGAGGTGGGTCTTCAGTTTCCATTTGAAGACAACAAGGGTCTCAGCAGTTCCTGCAGTCAGGGGATTTTCATTCAACCATTTAGACGCTAGAACCGAGAAGAAATGGGTTGCATGTCTTCGACCTTTGAGAAGAGGTGAGTCAAGTCTGGCTGTGCATGATGCTCTAATAGGACAAGCTGTGCCAATGGTCTGATCAGAGCTGACAGGTAGGACGGCGCTGGACCATTTTTGGCTTTGTAGGCGAGGGTTAGAGTTTTAAATCCAATGCAAGCAGCCACAGGGAGGGTATGTTGTAACAGAGTGGTGTGGGTGAATTTTTGTGTGTATTGAAGACTAGATGTGCTGCTGCATTCTGAATCAGCTGTAGAGGCCTGGTGCCCTTCAGAGGAAGGTCAGCCAGCACTACATTCCATTAGTCTACTCTTAAGTGACTGAATAAGTATCTGAGTGACCTCAGTGGTGAGGCAAAGATGAATTCTCCTGGTGTTATAAAGAAGGTACCTGCAAGTTGACGAGAGAAGACTAATACTCATTCCTCATCTAGGATGACACCAAGATTTCATGCTTCTTGTGTGGCCAGGTCTTGAGGATGCATCCCCTGGGGTGTACAGATCTGTTGTGCTGGAATTTAGCTTCAGATGATTTACTGCCATTCATACAAGCAGAGATCTGGGTCAAGATCTGAGAATCTTTGGGAGGAAGGAAAGGATGGGTGTCATCAGCATAATAATGGTATTTGAAGATATAATATCACCTAGAGAGTAAGTATATAAGGTAAAGAGAAGAGGGCTAAGCACTGAGCCCTGAGGAACACCAGTGGTAAGTCTGCTCAGGGCAGATATTGGCTCTTTCTATGACACTTGTGACTGCATCCCTCAAAGTAGGATGTAATCCACTGTCTTCACATGAAACTTCACATTATTATCAAATGGTTTCAAAAGAATATAGAAAATAGAGACCAGATTTCATCACCAACATTCAGTGAAAGCAGCAGTGGCTATATGTTTCAGGCAGTGAATGTTTAAAAAGTATTACATATATATTTTATGGGTCCGATCACTTCTGTGACTGTAGCCAGAGATTTTCCTCTTATGTCAAAAAATCTCTGATTGCTTCTTCTCACACTTGTTCATACTTGATACAGTAGGTCTCCCATGAGCACTGTGTAGTCTGAAGGAATCACTGTAAAAGCTAAACTAAGTCAAACTAAGAAAGCGCATGAATTACATAATGGAGTTACATAATGAATTGCACACAAATCAGTTTACTTTCTGAATCAACAGATTTGAGACAGTTTGACGGTTTTGCTGTCAAAAACGTATAAAAAAATATAACCCATGTGTTTTCTTTGCCCAAAACTAGTCTCTAAAACTAACACTGGCAACAGCACTGGGAATCTTGAGGATGATACCACACAAATTTGATGGTGTATATAGAGAATATGTGTGATGTCCATGGGAATAGCAGGGGCAGTAGCTTGTGGGGGCAATGCTCAGTCAGGATTTTCAGACAGCCTGGCGCTGTTTTTGTGCTGGTGACTCACAAGCTCACAGGGACCTTTGTCCAGGAGCCAAAACCCGCGAGGGTTAGATTAACTGTCACCACCATGCCCGGATTACAGACCATCCATTCCTCTGTGGCATCAAGACACACCAACGTCCCTCACCAAGACTGGGAAAATTATTTGGAAGCATTGGCCAGATTAAGGTACAGAGATTTCCCATACAGACTGTCAGTCAGTATTTGGCTCTGGTTCGTTAAGGTTTATCGTTTTTAACAGGGTGTAGCTGGCATCTGTTCTGCTCTCAATTAAGTGATCTGCAGTTTGTCCTTTCCTGTGTGTTTACTGTTTGAGCCTGAGGGAGGATATTTTACTGTGGTAGCCCCCCCGGGTTTGGACTTTACTTCATACGTACATACAGTATAAGCATATCTTAACTATGAATGGTAATGAAATATTGATTAATACATATTTTAGGTGATGTCACTAATAATGTAACTTATCCAATGGGATGAATAACCATTTAGGGTTGTTTTACAAGGGGTAATTTTTAATAATTTTGTTTGACTGGATTTGTAGCTTAAGACCTGTAACAGGTTTGACGCAGGTAGTCTGCTGTCCAGAGGCAATACATCTAAAGATCGCCATTCCACAAAATGAAGTGTCGAGGGTCAATAAAGATTTGTGATCATGTTTACTTGTTTCAATAGCTTTAAATGGAGCTAACATGCCAGAGGAGACTGCTGTTTATGCTCTCTTAGAAGAGCAGGGGCCTGCAGCCAGCAACATTACAGTTAAAGCCATTATACAGAAGGTACTTGGTCAAAAGTTGGCTTGAGGGCATGCAAAAGCCAGAAGTGTCTTGAAAGCAATAAAAATTGCTCCTCGAGCCTTATGAGCACCTTATTTTGTACAGGTGGCCTAAACACACCACTGTGCCATTTTAAAATATATTTCATATTGTGTGAAGCCAAATATATTCAGACTGACTTTGTATTATACCATTCTTCTGAGAATAGACCACCTGAGAGCTGTAGTGACCTACTTTTGCTCTATCCTGATTATCCTTTAGTCGTTCCACCCTTGTTCTGTCTCAACAATGATATAGGATTTGTCAGGATGAGGAGGGAAGCTGTCTATCAAGTCTGAATGCAAGGTGTAATGGTTAATGATGTGGCACATATAGGATCAAGCAGGAATTTTGTATTTATTTCAGAAAGTCATGTGCATACAAGTCATGTGATCATACCACTCTTGAGATTCACAGGTTTGCATTCCTCATTGACAGCAAGTTCTTGAAAGAACCACTATTGTAAATGAGATATGCATTTTTATGCTTATAGAACATCCACTTAATGAAGAGGTTCTTGGAGGAGCCCGTAAATTGCTAATAACCTTTAATTTAATCTTGAAAATGCACACTCACATCTCTCATTTACTAAATTTCATTCTTTAGGGAACTCATACCCTTTTTCCACCAACAGAGTACGGGTACCATTCTTAGTGCACCAAATTTCAAATCGTTTGGACCGTTAGTCGTCTCCTGAGTTTCAGGAAAGTACCAACTTATGACCACTGTTTAGTTCTGTTGTGCTTTGTGCAATACCCTCCATTACTGATGGATCTTTGATTACAGTGGTACTGCTCAAAACTAATGGAAGGGCAGGCTGGTTCACTAGATGGCACCAAGGTTCAAACAATTATGAATGGAACCGGGTTCCTGTTGGCCAAAATCCCAGAGAACCTTTAGTGGCACCCATATCATGTGTGTTAATCATGTGTACCAGTGCTCTCACATATAAACACATCACTTTTTGAAACATCTTTGGTGAATTATTCCATCACAATATGAACTTGTAAGCACCTACACAGCTGATGGGAATGGAACACAAGCATACACAACAATTTGTCTCTAATCCCAAAACTACATTTGAGATAACAGATCTAAACTACTCTTCATCACAAACTGGAGACCAACTGTCTATGTCTGGAAGCCTGGAAGTACTTCAGTGAGAGCAAACAGAGAAACAGAAGACAAGACATGAAAATATATCAGATCAAGAAAGATAGCCAGACAAATGTGAATCATGAGTTATTGGCAGTAGTAGAGTGCTTAGATTTATTCTTCTAGTAATAATCTTGGCAATGTTCAAATTTCTGAAAAAGAAAAGGTTATTTTTTTTAGTTTATAGCTTTTGAGAAAATGTAAACGCATACAAGTTATGCATAAAGTGTACAGATCCTGTATTGTACATGCAATATGTTTGTAGAGTGTTATTCTAAGGAAGACTTAAAGATGCTTAAACCCACCCTTAGGGAAGGAAGGATGCATCTGTTGCTGTTATGGAAGCTAAGGATTTACACGGTGGACAGAATGAATGTAAATATTGTGACTCCGGTCTGCTGAGCTACTCAAGTTCAGTCTAAACTGTTGTTATTTATACTGCAGCAGCATAGGTCAATCACATTATGACTGTCCATCTTGAGCAAGTATGGCTATTATTTGCTGAGTTTAAAAATTTGAGGCTAGTTGTGTACTAGCTGGCTTGTAAATATAGGTGAACTAGAAACTGGCTTGCACTTTAGAAAGGGTGGCAACCCACCCCCCAAGCATAAATTTGTGATTGCAAGCTTCTGTTTATCTATGAGTGCAAAATGTCATGTGCTAGCACTGGTTGTGTAGTGTATTGTAGATCTTGTGGGGATGCTTGCCTTACTTAAGTCTCAAAATAGCATTACCAACTTGTTATGACTTTAGCACATTTTCCAGCATAGGACAGTGGGTTTCTTTCATGTTTCCCGCTGTTTTCTTTGACTTATCAACCTGGCCAAAGGAGATCCTCAGGGATGCTTGCAGCGACAGCACAAACCACGTGCCACGGTGAGCAGCAAATCAAAACTACCTGGAGCTGTCATTCTCAGAGCATGACGTGAGGAGAGCTCTGAGGGCTACAAACTGCAGGAAGGAAGCAGGGCCCAATGGCATCTTGGAACCTGTTCTAAAGATACACGCAGATCAGCTTGCCAAGTTATTTAATATTATCTTCAATGCCTCCCTTGCCCAGTGTGTGGTCCCCACTTGCGATAAAATCCATCATTATCCCTGTACTCAAGAACTACTCCCTTAGCAAAAAGTAGTTTATTCAAGTGCACTACGAGTATACTTATTTTATACTAAAATTGAGGCAGTATAATTGGTTTACTTTTTATATACTATATTTTATATACTTAAGAATAGTATAGTGAAGTGCACTTGACTTATACTGATAAGTATAAAGAAAGTATATAACGTATACTTTTATAAACTTAAAAATGTTCCAACTTAGTCAGACGAAGTATTAAATTAGTATACTTTCTAGTACACTACAAGTACATGGTCTGTATACTTGCTATACTTATACTTATGCCCAAGCATACTTAATAAAATGAACTTCAAGTATACTACTTTTTGCTAAGGGCTGCCCCACTACCCTAAATGACTACCAACCTGTGGTCCTGACACTGCATGTTTTATCTCTTTTATTTTTCATTAGTTAGCTTTTATTACATTGTAAATTAAAAACTTTTTTTGGAATTTTATATAGCACAGTCAAGACGGGCACCTGCCAGAAAAAAAGCATTTCATTGTATGTTGTACAAGTATAACTGCATGCAGGGGCGCAGATGGGGGGGGGGCGGGGGGGATGTGTCCCCCAACAAAACTGATCCGTCCCCCCTCATACATCGCTCCGTCCCCCCCTGAAGCACAGATGATGTAGTGATGTATAACTCAT
>JBBPCY010000156.1:4678590-4697831 GCA_037974405.1 Brachyalestes nurse
AGGTGAGGGGTGGTTCTCTGCAAATTTCCTCATCCTGACGTCAGAATAAGGGAGCCGTCCAAACGGCTCATAGAAGCATATGATTCCTGACACCAAAATGTTTCAATTGACCCATAGAAAATAGATGGATATTTTTGGAGTGTTTATAGGAGGAGTAGAGACCCAAATGGAAATACAAAAGGATTCAAAAAGTGAGTTTTGCATAATATGTCCCTTTTAAGGACCATGCTGTACCATGATGAGGATACATTTACATTATTTGTGCAGTTCTTTTTAGGGGAACAAAAAGTACCTGTGCAATTACCCTTTTTCTGTAGTTTCATTAAAAACAGAGTGGAAGAGGCCAGATGCAGTAAAGTCTAACTCCACCATCACATCTGTGTGTTTATATAATACGCAAAGAACTTGCTCTTAAGGATAAGAGCAGTTCTCTGGGTTGTACAGTAAACTGGTAGGATTGTTGTTATAATTGTTATGCTTACCAGAGCAATATCTGTGCATGAAAATGAGAGCAACATAATGGAAAAACACTGCTATTCGTTCAAAATCACTCCGAATGTTCTTTTTTTAAACAAAGACCACTTCACCTTATCTCTATTCAGTCTTGCACGAAACAGCTGGCTCTGATTTGTTGCTGCCTTCTGAGCAGATAATAACCATTTCACCACCAGGGTAGAAACACTCAGCAGCATCTCTGCACTGCAAATGTTACTGAAAGCAAACTAGTACATCTGAGTGTTGGAGCCCTTTGGGGTGATCTCTGTTATGTAACGTTTTGTAACCTCACCTGGTGGGGCCGTTTCTGCGTGAGTCGTTAAAAGTTACGAGTTCTTAAAAAGCTCCAGGGTGGAAGTGGTGTCTTGAGAAGCTTCCAAACCTCACCATGCCTTGGCTAGCTTGGGGATGTTTTTCACACTAGATCCAAGATGGCGCCACATGCTTAAATGAAGAAGATTTAAACGGAAACCTATTTTAGCACCACTGGCCCATGTAGAAGATCCTCAGGCTTTACACAAGGCGATTTCTTCTGGGAAGACTCATTTTAGGCCCCTGGAAGTGATTTTATCATCAGTTCGAAGACCTAGTGGTTCAATGACATTCTGGAATATCTCAAATTTTAAAACACACTTTTAAGTGTAAAACAATTACCAACCGTGTCATTGTGATGATCAGGCACGGTACGGCAGCAAAACATTTCATGTCTGGTTATTATTAAGATTCTATTGTTATGCTTGCTGTTTTGGTGTTAATTTTCACAAGAATTCTAAGCAACTGTCCAAAACTGAGGAGGTAAATTGGTGTTTTGTGCTTTATGGGGGCAGCTGGTGGCCTAGTGGTTAGGGAGTTGCCCCTGCAAAGACTGGGTTCGAATCCCAGAACTGCTAGTGGAACCTCTGAGGAACCCTTGAGCAAGGCACCATCCCCACACACTGCTGTGTTCCAGGCTGCCCGCTGCTTCACTTGGTGAATGGATTAAATCCAGAGAAAGAATTTTGAGCTGTTCACGCTGTGGTGTGTTCATGTATGACAAATGGTCACTTCACTTAATGCTTACAGAACACTTTAGAATCCTTTAGATGTGCACTCTAGACCCTACAGAGCATTCCCCAGATCCCATGGCACAGTGTTAGTAGTCTTCCAGAATAGCTCTGAGGGTAAACTGGCCATCGGACAAACTCAATGCCAGCTCTCTCAACCTCCAGAGGAAGAGCTGGCGTCATTTGGTTAGTGTCATCATATTTTCGATCCACAAAAACACTTCAGGCTGTCCCAGATTTGACTGAGCTTTTTCCTTTCAAAACACTGGAGCGAGCATGCCATTCCCTCTGTTGTGTACACGGCAGTATTTCATGGAATGAAAATATTTTAGTTAATGGAAAAATGCTATCTCCGTTGCTCTTTCTGTGCCTGAGACTGGTTTTAAATGGTTTACTTTACCTTTGTACTAACTTTGTCAGAGTTATTTAAAAAAAGAACATTAGCTCCTGGGATGCCGAAGCAATTTTTTAACCTGTTTTTATTCAGCTGTGGAATAAAGCTCACCTCTGTTCCACATATGATGGACTTTTCTATAAGAGTTCTACATTTACGCCACGATGGACACATCCCTTTTTTTGTCCAATACATTTTTGATTATGCACTTTAAATGGCTTTGAAGAAAGAGAGTCAACGTACTTTGTGGTTTTGTATGTTTGCTATTTACTGTGTATTCCACTACATATGTAAACTGAGCTAAAAAGGAAAGTTAAAAAAGGTGCATAGTCTAACTGCTTTTCGCACATGTACTCTAAAGCCTGTTTCTTCCCACTTTTTTTTCACAAGGTGGCTTGGTGGTATGTCTACGTTCCTCATTTTCCCTGAACTCTCTGCCTCTATGCATAAAGGTATCTTTGTGATAGTGGGCAGCCGAAGGCATGCGAGGGGCTGAAGCTTGCAGCCAGGTTCCTCTCCTGCACGGCCTGTTTTTGCAGGCCCTCTGTACGCCTAGTGTTAACAGCGCAGTCAGGCCAGTTGTGCAAACATGCCTATCAAAATGTTCCGCCACAGTAAAGGAGGTGGGAAAAAAACAAACGCTGTCCTACAAGTCCACATTATCTGTGTGCAAATACCTCACTGTCTGGACGGGGAAATGTACCCAGCAGATGTACAGAGTCAAACACAAACCATGATTGCAGCATAAAATTCAAAATTCATTATATTTAATGTCCCCAAGATGGGGTTAATAAACAAAAAAACAGGTTCAGAGTTCATTCGTGCCTTCAGTCATTTTGAACCAGACCCAAAAAGCTAACAAAAAAGTGAAACATAATAGCCTCTAGTTAACATATAATTGCTTGCAAGACATTGTTTAGTCATAGCATTTAATAATAAACACACAAAATAATGCCAAGCTCTAATGTTTACAAGATTCTTAAACCAAGACAAGACAGCAAACTCTAATAAATGTAGCAAAGCATTCACTTTCACTTAAAATGATCAAAAATTGAACTGCGGTCTTACCACATAGAGATTTTAATGCAAGGCAAATGTGTGATGATTAGTTTCGGAATGTCGTGCAGACTGAAAGCTGTTGACCTCTTAAGGCCACTGATTAGTTGTTGGTAAGTAATATGTGGAGCACATGGAACCTCATTTCCGAAAAAAATAAATCAATGAGTAAGTGAAATAGTAAAAGCAGATAGTAAGAAGTAAGCATCTCATAAATATTAGAATATCTGAAATATGAGATATTAAATATACTCATAATATACGCAGAGCCTATCCCTGGTCTACGGGCGCGAGGCAGGGAGTCACCCTGGGCGGGGCGCCAGCCCACTGCAGGGTAGACACATACACACACCATTCGCCCACACATTCACACCCACGGTCAATTTAGAGTCCCCTATTCACCTGACGCGCATGTCTTTGGACTGTGGGAGACACCAGAGACCCCGGAGGAAACCCACGCCACCACGAGGAGAACATGCAAACCCCACACACACAAGACCAGGACCCGGATTCAAATCCCCAACCCTGGAGGTGTGAGGCAACAGTGATACCCACTGCACCACCGTGGGGCGGATTTATCATAATTATGAGATTATCATGTACTCTTTTTTTTTTTTTTTCATTAAGCGCCTCTTAACTACAAGAAACCTTGCTTTACATATTAAGTCATCACTCTTATAAAATTTAAAAATAAAGTCATCATTGCAGCTACATCACCACTATTATAAGGTAAATAATCCTGATGATATGTAAGTCATAATTACCTCGTCATCATGAGATGTAAAGCTAGGGGTAATAATGAGGTAGTAATGTATCAAAATGTTAGAATTTCAGTGAGGTTTAAGTACTGAACTGAAAAGTAAGGCTGGGGTAAAGGATTTGAAAGGTTTATTATCCCTTCAGAACCTTCTAAACATTTGACAGAGCGCCGGCAAACTGCTGTAACAGTCTTTCAATCATTTTGCATTCAAAAGTTCCTTTTTGCTCCAACATGGACAACAGTTCTTATTTATGGTGATGTGGTTTGGATATTTCATGGAGCCCCATGGTGCAGATTGTTTCTCCAGCATGAATCCAAAATCTGTCATTTTATTTTCATTTTCATTCATTTTTATTAAATGTCGTGTACTTTGTTGATTCAAGGAGTCTTCCTCAGACCCAGATTTTATACATAAGGTGTGTAAAACGAGTCTACTGCAGTATTTAAATGATATTAAAATGTATTTGCACAATTTGCTCTGGCAAAACAGTACATATTTGCTGCACTTCAGGCTTTTTATGTTTAGCCTGACCATAGACAAATCTGTCACCTTACAGACAGTGCTCTGCAGCCAAGTATTATTTCTTTGCGCAGCACTGGAAATCGGCACAAGCTATTTGTTTGGAAAGCTGTATCCTGCTCTCGGCCTTTCTGGACAATATTTGGCCATTTTTAAGCGACAGTGACACTGCTCTCTTGGCTGGCCCAAAAGAAATCTTTCTGTTTCAGTGACGAAGCGTGAGGCATGCAAAGCCTTGTGACTATAGCGATACTGCCGGAGTTGCTACAAGATTCCTATTAGGACCTTGTAGTAGATTCCAGCCAATATACATTACTATAGTTTGTTATAAATTATCATAAGACTGTATGACTGGAATAGAATTCAAGATATAGTCCAATTACAGATGCACACTGTATGGACAAAAGTATTGGGACACCCAACCAATGACACCGACGTGGACTTTAATGACATTGCATTCAAAGACTTTATTATGGAGTTGTTCCTCCCTTTGTTGCTATAACAGCTTCCACTCTTCTTTCCTCAAGATTTTGGAGTTTCTGTGGGAATTTGTGCCCATTCATTCTATAGAGCATTTATAAGGTCAGACAATGACGTTTGACAAGAAGGCCTGGCTCACAATCTCTGTTCCAGTTCATCCCAAAGGTGCTGGATGGGGTTGAGGTCAGGGCTCTGTGCGGGCCAGTCAAGTTCTTCCACACCGAACTCCTCCAACCATGATTTCATGGAGCTTGCTTTGTGGATTGGGGTACAGTCATGCTAGATTAGAAAAGATTCTTCCCCAAACTGTGTCCACAAATTTGGAAGCATGGTGTTGTCCAGATTGTCTTGGTATGCTGAAGCATTAAGATTGCCCTTCACCGGAATAATGGGGCCTTGCCCAAACCCTGAAAAACAAGTTTGTCCCAATACTTTTGACCATATAGTGTATGTCAGATTGTTATAGATGTATTATAGTGCATTGTGTTTTATAGTTATATATATATATAGTTCGTTCACATGGCAATGGTCAGGATATAAGCATTCTACCCAAATAGCACCCCATTTTACATTAGCTGTATCATTCCACTAAGCACAGGTGACTTATCCTATACTGCAGTGAACTATTACTGATTTTCTATGTCACTGCAGTTTCATTAAGGCTTGCTTGTTTTGCTGTGTGTGCGTTGTTTGTACTGTGTGTACTGTTTGTGAGTGTGTCCTTGGATTGTCCCCCACTGGCTAAGCAGTTTGCCATCAACCAAGAGACATCCTCCATGGCTAAAGAATTCACTTGCTGCCCGCTGGGAGTGTTTCCTTCGTGACAAAGGAGTTTTGTCGCAGCTGGCTGTGAGGGCTGCCTGAGAGATTTTTTTCTCTTGATGAACTTTCTCCCAGACATGGAAGTATTGTGTGAGGGAATGTATGTGTATGTGTGTGTGTGTGTGTGTGTGTTTGTTTGCACTACTGAGTATGTAAGCAGCCAAGATGGTGCGTGCATATGTGTGTGTCATTTGTCTACTTTTGTTTTGTGGTATTTGTCTGTTGTCGAAATTCGAAAATAGGCTTTGAGTTTGGGAGAGGTGTATAAATTAAGCTCTTAGAATCAGTGGGGGCCCTAAAGGCTATTAGCATAGCGAAGCATTAATCAGGGCTTTAGAGACTGACTGGAGCAGCCCTGCCAACAATGTTGCCTGGTGACTTGAAAATGACTTGGGATTGGGATTATGATGATTTTAAGCAGAGTCTCCTCTGTGGTCCAGGTTTGTTCCTCAGATGGAAGATGTGGTCTCTGCATGAGATTGCCCTTTGCTCTCACACATGCTGTCACATTCCCGAGGCCTCTACCTCTATGCTTAGAAATATGGCCATGCTGTTAAACTGTCAGAAAGCAGAGGGATTTCCGGGTTCTTTAAAAGCTCTTTGCTGTTATTCGGTGTACAAAGCTGTTTGAGTCATAAGCCATCTGTGGCCCCAGACCTGACATGTCAGAAATCTTTTAACACCAGTTATAAGTCTTTTTTCAGGACCTGCTGGAGTAGATATATTTTTATAGCCACCCTTAACATGCCATCAAAAAAGCATGTTGAAATGGTCCTTCACTTCATGTAAGCATATCAGCTCAGCTGTGTACCCTCAGATGTGTTTTCACTTCACTTTCTGAATTATGTTTTAAAGAGAAACCATATTATGCCTCGCAAGAACTAATAGTTATTCTACCAGTGTGGTTTTGGGTTATTTCAAGAAATGTATGAGCTGAAATAAACCCGACCCTCTTAAAACATGCAGACACCACATTCCAGCAAATATAGACAGGACCATGTTAATTAATCTGAACACCTGAGCTCATAACACCATGCTGCTGGAGCAGTTTTTGCCCATGAGCACCATGGCTGTTCTCCTACTGATAGTATGTGCTATGTCTTATTCATGACCTCTCCATGCACTTTGAAGGGAAGGTTTTTTTTTTTATCTCTCTCTTGCTTTTTGTTTGGGCACACACAAACGTGTCTGCGTGTGAATCTGAAGGTGAGCAGCTGCTCTGCGGGCATGAGGAGTGTGTCCATGTTCATACACGCAGTAGTCAATGGATTCAAGATGACAGTCTAATGTGTTGATTTAAATACGACTGCTGGGTTGAATGAATGAAAAGGTGGAGGCTGACCTGCAACCAGCCCCCCCAAAAAGCTTGCCCTCCATGATAGATGAGCCATGGTGAGTATCTTGCCATAGGCCAAGTATTTTGCCATAGGCTTGTCGGTGGACGTCACTCTGGGGGCCGGGTGGAGTATGGCACTGTTTCAGACAGTGATTCACACATCCAGTAAGAGTAATCAATCATGAAGAACTGATGGCAACATCATGTCTTGGCAGTGCTGACATGTAATTAGTTGCTGAGTAGTTGTTTTCTGACATTTGACCTATGTGTCATACACTCTCTTCTTTCCTCTCACCTTTCAGTAATTTTCTTATAGCAAAGGTATTTTGTTTGCCTTCTAATGTGATTGGAAACAAATAAAATCACAACCCATCTTTTTTTAATGCATTTCATATTCACTGCTGTAAAAAAACACATGTAGTATGACCACACACAGCAGTTTTACTGTACAAAGAACAATAGGGCCTTTAGAAATGAATGGATGTAAAGATGGCTACGGCAATTAACACAGATTTGTTTCTGGTCACCATAGCCTTCAGAGTGTGTGGTGAGAAACAACTGTCATACAATTGTGCAATTTTAATGTATTTACACACCTGAAGAAAGTTTGAGAAAAGAAGAGTGTGTTAACTAGTGTCTTTGAAACAATTATTGACTGAAAAATGAAAAATCTGGTATAAATAAAATTCAGATTCAACACACTCCAGAGTGATGAAATGAAATTAAAATGGAATTAACTTGAATTTAACTTGAAATTAATGTATTGACTAATGTGAATTATTGTGTTTTAGGGACTTTAATGCTCAGAACAGCACAGGTTGTTTTTTTTCTAGCCACCAGCTATGTTGCTTGGTGACCAAAACCAACTGTTAATGAACTGAATTGCTTGGCAGAATAACATTTATAAAAGAATTTAGAAATGATAAGCTAATTCAGTCATTTTAGTGGTGTATTTTATCATATTCAATTGTTACAATTAATATGATGAAATTATTACTGTTTAGTCATTGGAATGGGTTAGGTATTTAGATCGAACACACTAATTTCATTAAGAAGTTTTATTTGGGGCAATCCAGTGCTTATAACAGTCACTTATATCGGTCCATAACAATCCACATAGAGGTTCCTGGATTTTAAGTTTTTTTCTAGGCTCCTATGTGGTCCAAGTGAGGAGCCTAGCTCCACCTAAGACAATGAACAGCAATGATGTTTGACCAGGCTGATAAACAGTGAGGTTGTTAATACAGGTTTATCATTTCAGCCTCTCTGTGTCATGAGAACTTCACACTAGCACTGTGTTAAAGAAGGTGACATCATGTCAACAGCTCTGATGTCAGAGAGGGACTGCACTCAAGTCTCTCTCAAACCACACCTATGTGCAAACCTGGAGGGAGAAGGGTGCCCGGTCCAAAATTCTGGTCTAAAATCCTCTGACTACATGCCAATAGCCTGTGAAAGAAATGACTTAGAGCACTAATCTCAGAGCTCTGTGAAGTTAAAGGGTCTGTGTCAATGAAATCTTTTCTTCCTTTCCTTTAGTATGGAAACATTATTTATGTTTCCAAATCTACCATTCACTCAGCCCTTTCAGCCCAAAAGCAGAACAATTCATGGTTCTGAAATCACATCCCTGAGGCAATTTATGTATGACTGCTTGTTCAGCCAATAGCAGTTTCGTCCATCCATTTACACTGAAATCATAAAGAGTGCTGTTACTGCAGACAGTCTAAAGCAGAAAACTTATCACTGCAGTCTTTCAAGGGATTCACAATGTTTTTTTTTTCTAATGTTGAGGAGAATTTCAATCCACACTTCACAGATTGTTCCAGACATGCTTTTCTGACTGCATTTTGAACAAGGCACAGTACTATGAATGGGTTCGGCAGAAATTATTTGCATATTGTGGACTTCAGGGAATATAAAAATAGGAAAATATAGACTATAGACCCTTAAAAATAACACAATCATTGTACACAATGAAACACAATGAGCCCTCACTGACAGCTTTCAGGGCGGAGGTGAGGGATTCATTTTGGCTTGTAAATATCAAGCAATTAGAGTAATTGTGTTAAGGCAGTTCATGGGCTGTTTCAAAAAATCTGCAACTGATGTCTCTTTTCCTTAATACTATTAAACAGAGCTCACTAATAACTGGAAATACATGTTAAATGCAGCTGGAGTGCATCCAATCAATAAATTGTAGCATAATTGCACATTGTTGCCTTTCATTTCACGGTGGCCCATGTGCTCTCCCAGCAGTTTCTTCTTAAACAGCTAACTTCGGAAAACACACTCACACGAGCTGCAGCTGTTGGCTCTTTGTGTTAACTGCAAGCTCCACCGAATGTCTAACATTGGATTGCGTGCATCTCACCAAAGCGTAACGTCAATTAGCTTTTCTTCATTCTCTCCTCCAGCTGGGTGCTCAGTGTTTGAGGTAGTATGTGGTTTCACATAAAGTTCTCCCTGTTCAACCTTTGGCATTCTTTGACTGCAGCTGAATGAGGTGTTAATGGAGCAATTGAACTGGTTGGGCTGGGGCTCCTGCTGCTGCTGCTGCTCCGTCAGGCCTCGTGTACGGTGTTGACATTTTTACACGTGTGTGGAGTTTCATATGACATCCACTCGTGGAACGCCTAGCAGTGTAAAGTGGAGTGTGTGCCACTGTGGACGGAGAATGCTCCACTTATATCCACTCAGGCATAAGAGTCTCTTTCATCCAGCTATTCCTCAAAACTTCGGACGCTCTGCAGTTGCAGCAGTATGCACAGAGGGCCGTGCACTTCAGCATCATGTTTGTGTTGACTCTTGCATTAGTGTAGGCCAGTAGTGTTGCCTGATATATCGAATGTTCTCAGCTTTTATTGCATGGGATACAATTTGCTCTCTAGGTTTTAGTCATTTATTCTTCATTTACACTACATTGACATTGTATGCTGCCTATAGGTGAGTCCATTTTTAATTGGACTGGGATAGACAGAGACACGCCTTTTAGCCTCTAAAAGGCAACAGAGTTTTATTTAGTAACATGTATTATCACCCATAGAAACAATCAATAAGACAGTAGTTCTCAAACCATTATATATAAAAAACAGATGTAAATTATCATCTAAACACCAAGTGTTCTGATGATAAAAGTGCTTTAGCTTTTTTATAGTACTGTTTTGGGCAACTGCACTTGTTATCAGTTTTAAAATTGAAGTTGTGGAATCGTGGCAGCTCTGGTACCCACTGCCTGTGAAGTTAAAGCAGTCAGGAGCGAATGTGAGACGCTTCTGTGTGAGCATGTAGGTCAGTGGTGTCTCCTATCTGCCACAGTGTTTACTCGCTGGTGGAGTGCCAGCCCTTTTCCCTGCAGGTGTGTCCTCCGAGGTGCTCTGTGATGCTTGCTGGACGGCCCACTGAGAGGAAGTAGTTTCTTGCCGACCGTTTATTCCTTTCGCACCCGGATACCCTCAGTCAGAAGGTGCCAAAAATCACCCAGCTCTGTTTGCAGCACTTGTTATCGGAGAGGCCGCCGCTCACTGGCCCTAAATGTGGCGTCTAACGGCAAATAAGTCTGATCCCTGCCTAAAGCCTCCTGGCAGGCTGCCTCTGTCTGCTGTTATATGACTGAGTTACCTTATTCCTGCCCTCTTCCCTGTTTACTTTTGCCGCTACAGACGTTCAGAGGTGCAGGTTTAGACCCTCTGAGCTCTGTGACCTGCTAGGCCTCATTTATAGCCAGCCAAAGTGGATGAGAGAGTGCACTGAGGCCTTCTCTGAATGGAGTAGTCTTTCAAATGATATCCTCACAGTATTTTCATCATTAACCCTGCTCGATCCTCACATGTACTATGTGAATATTATGTAATATGAACTATGTATGTATTATGCAATATAAACTGTGTATGCATTATGTAATATAAACTATATTATTTTGTAATATAAACTAAAGGTCTAGTAAATCAACAATAACAACTCCATGGTCATTTATAAAGTACATTCAAGTCTTACTGTGCCATTTCTCTAGTTTTCACACAAAACAGACAGTTGGAGCAGATTTATACATACAATGTGTGTTAAACAGCAATAAAATGTTAAAAAGAACAAGAAGGCAGTCAGGGTACAATACAGCCAGATATATTGGGTAAACTCAGCATGTTCTTCATTATCCTGCCATTGTTAAGCAATCTGGGTTTGAAAAGTGAATTTTTGCGTGAAAAACACATGACTAAGTCAATTCTACACCTTAGTGTGAGGTCCCAGAAATGCTGAGGGCCAGATTCATAATAGAATCCTTTTGAAAGAAAATCAACATACCTAGGAAAAAATATACAAAATAAAATAAAAAGTACCCAATTGCACCCACTTGGTAGGACCTCCTTCCCCAATCACACAATACCATCAACACTGGGAGGGTTTAAGCCAGCTACTAATGCAGCTTCATTGGAGTCTTTTACATCAGCTAACAAACACCCACACTGGCTAACATCACGCAAGAAGATGGGGGGAGAGGGAGGGCAATCCTACCCTCCCACAGAGATGGAAACCAATTGTGCTCTCTTGGACTTCTGGCCTCTAATGGCTGTAGCATCACGAGGGATCAAACTCACAGATGACGGGGCCAACACAAAAGTATTGACCATTACACCAACAGGGACATTGATGACATTAATGTACATATAAACTGATTCCCCTTTGCAGCTTCCACTCTTTTTGGAAGACTTGCCACAAGATTTCTGTGGGAATTTGTGCCCCTTCATTCTGTAGAACGTTTCTGAGGTCAGACACTGATGTTGGAAGAGAGGGTCTGGCTCACAATCTCTGTTCCAGTTCATCCCAAAGGTGTCGGATGGGGTTGAGGTCAGGGCTCTGTGCAGGCCAGTCAAGTTCTTCCACACTGAACTCATCCATCCACTATATGGAGCACTATATAGAACTGTTAAACAGGCCAAGGAAACTTTACTGGTACTGGTTAGTACCTCTGCAATCATTCTTGCTTCTTGTTTCCAAACTGTTTTGAATGTTTTGCCGTTCTCAGGCTAAAATGGAATAATTGCTTAATTTAATGCACTTAATTCATAAAAATGTTTCTCATGTTATTTCTGTATCTTTAAAATGCAATATATGTGATAAATATAATAAATTAAAAGTAACATATTTGTATTAAAATGATCTTAAAATAATATATTTCGTTTCTGTACTACACACTACAGTTTTATTGATCAATAAAAAAGTTTTCATAAAAGTAACAAAACAAGCATCACTAAACATTACAAACACATCTTACAATTTAAGAAATAAAAAAGTAACATTTAATATCAGTATAACCCAGAACCTTTGACCTTTGATTTGAAAGATATTTATAGATGTTTTTTAAGGTCAGGATTAGGCACCTGTTACTGTTTTAAAACAGCCCAGTTTCTGTTTCAGAGAAAATATGATCTTTACATTTCTGTAGGAGATTATGAAGGCATTTTTATTAAAGAGAAGTCTCTGTGTGACTGACCCATGCACAGTGGAGCCCTGTTGGGTTTGCAGCTGGTTCAGACCACAACCTAACTACAGATTACATAACTTGTGACTGAAGAGATGCAACCTTTTAGAGTCCCTGTATGTCAATATCCACTTATAGATGTCAATGTCAAGAAAGTGGTCAATCTCTGGATTTTCTACATCAAACGTGTTTTTATGCAGCTCAAACAAACACCTGAGGTAAGCGTAAATGAAGGCTCCTCTGTCTGGGACCAAGCGGAATGTGCAAACTCACCTAAGTAGTGATACTTTAGATGATTTGACAGACTTTAACAGATGAAAGTGGGCTGTTTGAATTTTTTCAATGTTATATAAGGATTTAAAGACAAAAAACCTTTAGACCAAACCATGTCAGAAGAACAGAAGAAAATGTTTTGTAGTTACTTTTTATGGAGGATTTGTTTAAAAATTTATAAATAGCATGTATGCCTTTATAAATGAACCCACAACATTTTATTGACTAGCCATGGAGGAAGGCATGTACTGGTTCCAGAGTTTTGACTGGCTTTAGGTAGCCATTTCGCTGAGCAGGCCAAATGGAAAATTAAGAAATGTGGGCAAATATAGCCAAGTGTGAGCTTTGGCAGAATTTTAGCTTTGGCAGTTCTTGAGATATTGAAATATGTCAGCTGCAGCACACCCTATGTATGAAATAATGTGGTAGTGATGCAGCATGTGAATTACTGAGAACTTTGAACCTTTCCACTAAAGTGAAGGCATGTGCCTGTTTGAGCATTTTACCTACTGTGTTCACTTTTTCACTAGAATAATCAGTAAAATGTAATTTGGTCAGGAATATTCAAAATTTTCCATCCAACTGTATCTTCATGCTACCTCAGGCAAGCCAACCCTGCCCAACTGAATGCAGGAGACTTTTTTATTATAAGATTTTTTATTATAGAGAAGTACCAGTTTATTTAAAGCATCTTCATTACCTGGAGTGTTACAGAAAATTAGGTTGAGGATATGCTGGACTGAAGAAAATCCTAGCCATCTTTAATTTTCATGGCTCAGAAATGGTTCTTTGTTGCTTTTAAAGTCTCCCATGTTTTCAAAAAGTATTGGCAGGCATTTGAATTTATTTAGTTCATTTTCATTTCTGCAGTGCAGTGGACGATCACAAAATATTTCCAAAAATTCAAGTGCAGTTTGAGAAAGGCTTCCATAGATCATAAAAGTATTCCATTCTTCATGGGACTAAATGTGGTACTTCTATGACATCTCTCCAACCCTTTTTGGCACCTTTATTTTTAAGAGTGTATTTGGTATTAGCTTCAGCTAAAAGTTGACTGAAGGGGAATCAAATATGCTGTATAGCTGCCGATGGCCCTCCTGAGAAACAGAGAACCACTTAATACCAAGAGTGTGGCTGTCGAGTGCGTTAACAGCAACAGCTGTGGGTAAGGAGCCCTAAAGCAACAAGGAGTCCTGAAGCCCTGAAGTCAAACACCGGCTAAAATAATACTGCTGCTTGTAACTCCAGCAGCACTGAGGGGCCATCTGGACTGGGATTCACTCATCAGGCTGGAGAGACCCACCAGTGTGGATGTTTGGCTGGGTAAGAGATTACCAGGAGGGGTCAGAGATATGTCTGTGGCCTGGTGGCATGGAGGGGAAATGGGAAAGAGAAATATACAGTGGTTCTGGACTGGGCCCCACTGTGTATCTACTGGACAGGAGCAGGTACGGATAGCGATGTGTTTTGAGCACAACTGCCAACAGAGACTGGCATTGTACTGCGGACCCCAGCCAAACCCTACGTGGAAGCAGACCACCACCCTGCAAGACCACTCTGTCCGAATATCCCAGTGTCTGTTTTTTTTATCTTTATAGCAAATTAGATATTCTAATATAACTTATTTTGGCATTCTTAATGTTAATATACATTGATGTAACAATTTTGGAAGAATTCAATTAGATAAGGAATGTAAGGAATGTAGTTTGACTAAGATTGACTGTGATTGATTGTCCTCCCTCTCCTAGTCTAAAAAAACAACATTTTGTTAAGGAAGATGGGCTGAATCAAAAGGAACAAACTGCAAATCCAAAGTTTGATGTTCAAAGGCATGTTTATTGTGATGCCCTTATTTACTCATTCTATAGTCCCCACAGTCAGTTATTATTTTTGAAAGGATAACCCCAGAGCAAGGATTGCTGAGAACCTCCATGGACACCCGCTAAAACTCTTTGTAGTGGAATGAAGGAACGTCCCTCCAAGCACAGTAGCATTCAGGGGGAAGAGAGGAAGAAGGGTGGCTGCATAGATTGATGGCATTCCAGCACTGCACATCAAAGAGGACAATGATCGCATGCTACGTGTGAGCTTGTTTCCTTTGCTAACTCATTAAGATGGCTTGGTCTTCCTGGAAGAGAGACTTTATGGGAGCCTATTTGTTCCAAAGTATACTATGATCCCTTATTTCAGTCTGTAACACACACTGGTCAGCTCTCAGGGGGATTTTTTTCTTCTGGTGAGAACTCGTTTGAGGAATCTAGGAGAGAATAAACAATGCAAATTTATTCTTTTTCCAGCGACAGACCCATGGAATCTTGTTTTGATGACGCACATTGTTGTCTCCAGCCAGACATATTTGTATGGAGGTGTTTACATTTTCCCAGAAGAACTCGTGGAATCTTCCTGCTGCATTTATGCTGATTGATTGTGCAGAATGTCAGGAACTTTGGTCTCAATTAGCAAGAAGAGTTCACACTGTCCATGCATCACACCATGTCATCGAGTCTTTTAGCTGAATACTTTTGAGCAGCATAAAAAACAAAACCAAAGATTTTTCTCTTGTATGGAATTGTATTGTTAACAGATGTAGCATTGGTCATCAGGCCGGGGCAGAGCACCTATTTCAGTGACTGAACTGCAAAGTGATCTCTAACTCTCATTTAGAATGAGCAACTTGAGAAGTAAAAAAGGAAAGGGTGAGTACCTCCAGTTTTGAAAAAAAAAATTACACTTCTTCACAGAGATGGCAATACCTAGATAAAACAGTACAACAACTTCAGCTTTCTAGCATTGCCTCATCATAATAAAATAGGAAAAATATGGGTATACGTGTGTCTCATAGTGTCATTATAGGAGGGATGGTGGCCCGGTAGTTAGGGAGTTGCCTTTGCAATTGGCAGGCCGTGGGTTTGAATCCCATGACTGTCAGTGGCACCACAGAGGTTCCCTTGAGCAACATACCATTCCCACACACTGGTCCCCGGGTGCTGTGTTGTTGGCTGGCTACTTCTTCACTTGGTGAATGGGTTAAATGCAGAGAAAAATTTTCACACTGTTCACACTGTGTGCTGTGCTGTGGAGTGTTCACACGTGACTATAAGGGACCACTTTACTTTACATCCCAAACTTACTATGAAGGATTTTGGTCATTTGTCATTGTCCAGTGTTGGACCAAATTCAAACTTAAAAGCTCACTGTGGCATCATTGCTCACATTTAACAGCTACAAGGGGCAGCTGATGGCTTGGTGGTTAGGGAGTTGCCCCTAAGGTTGTGGGTTTGAATCCTAGGACTGCAAGTGGCAAAGTACCGTCCCCACACACTGCTCACCAGGTACTGTGTTCATGGCTGCCCACTGCTTCACTTAGGTGAATGGGTTAACTACAGAGAACAATTCACTCTGTGCTGTGCCATACTGTGTCCCACTCCTTTACTATAGGATAAAAGTGGCAGCTGTCTGTATAAATGAGCCCTCATAGGACTTTTCAGTTATCTGTCTGTCCTTCTAAATGTCTCTGTACAGCCCTGATCCAGAAATGGTACTCCTCAGTGGAGATGAATTGTGATCTATGGGTTTGCAAGGTAGGTCAGACCCCCTCTGTGGTGCTTGTCACTTCACTTGACTCCTCTCTCCACTGCAGAATCTAAAATATAATGCAATATTTTATGAAGCACTGGTTGGATCGATGCTTCCAACCCTTCTTGATTAATATACCATGCTATCAATTCATACACTCACAATATATCAGCTGCAAGAAATAAAACACAGTGTCTGAAATATCTGAGTGCCTCTGTTTTAACTGTGAGCAAAAGTAGTTTGTAATATGTAACCAACATGAATTTCTCCTGTACACTGAAGATACACAGCTGATATAGTATTCCTGCCAAATACTGCGTTGAGCAGGCACAGCTGTCTCTGTGATCCTGCATCCCATAATGAAACATAGACATTTCAGAAGGATGTAAACATATGGTGGTCATGTGAGCCTGTAATAAAGTACATGATACATGATGGTAGCTGTTCCATACGGGATGATGTACTACACTGTTAGAACTAGGCCTTCAGGTCATTCTAGGCTGTAAATCATCAAAGTCTGGTCAAAAACTAGAAAACAACACCTTTAAAATTCAGCTAATTTTTCCCTAATCTAATGGTTTCTAATAGTATGTCAATACTAAGCAAACACTAAGCAAAGACCACAAAGCAAAGACCATTTTCTAAACATTTGAAGTTTGTAAAAGACATTTTCTAACTATTTTGTTATTCATAACCGGCAATAACATATTTTACCTTGTATGCTTGTACACAAACGTTTTCTGTACTAACATCGAACTGTCCTTGCTGTCTTCTGCTTCTAAATAATGGTGTCAAATATATCTCTACTTAAAGAACACAAACCTACAAGGCCTCTCAGGTGCCGTAGGAAACTCAGCTGGTGGTCTAGTGGTTAGGGAGTTGGCCCTGCAATGAAAAGGTTGTGAGTTCAAATACCAGGACTGCTTGAGGCACCACTGAGGTACCATTGAACAAGGTACTGTCTCCACTCACTGCTCCCTAAACGCTGTGTTCCTGGCTGCCCGCCACTTCACTTGGTGAATGGGTTAAATGCAGGGAAAGAATTTCACACTGTGTGCTGTGGTTTGTTGATGTATGAAAAAAATGGACACTTTGACATTTTACACTTTGACACACAGGAAAACATTATGATCTAAAATGTGTGAATTCATAGCAGTCACAGTGAATCAGAACAGAAAAATCTATGCAGCATTAGCGTCCAGTGCCTGTTCAGTGTTCATTAAACGGAAGGATCTTTACCACATTAAAAACCAAATGCTGTTTTGTAAGTGAAATGTGTTTTAGTTAAACATCTGCTGGCATGTATGCATATTAAAAAATGATGACTGTACAAACAATATAACAAACAAACAGGAATCTTACATCAGTCCCCCTATGTGGACAGGCTACTCTGTCAAAACTCTCTGTCACTCTTTTGCCACTCCATGTAAAAGTTCCCTGAAGATATTATCTAACATGCTAAGAACACATGCGAGATTTATAAAAACATACAAAAGAATATAATAAAATATAATTATAGGATATAATAGTAATTTATTACATCTTATAATCATAGGATGTAATACAAATTAATTGTATCATCATAATATGTCTGGTGCATTGTTTTTGCTTTTTGATAGTTGTTATTTTTCAGCTGAAATAAAACACAGTGCAGGGAGCTGGAAGGTACAAGCTAAGCTAACCACGGGAGAGCTTTTCATCAGCTTTGTCACTGGCAGATAAAAATCTTTGAAAAAGTACTAATGGCTTTTGTTTATAACCAAACAAACCCATAAGATCATAAATAGGCTTTGATTTATTTTTGAACACTGCATTCAGAGAAGGAATGTACATACATGTGAGCATACAGTGAATCTGCTAAATGAGCAGGGAAGCATTCACAAGCATTTACAAGCCATCTACACAAGCCTTTTATGACAACGGGCATTAACTTATAATTCTCTTTCTGGTGAGAAACTAACAAAACAGTCTTAATGACAAGTGATGCTTGTTGGAAAAAATCTTTATAAATGTTAATGTACTTACGCAGGTGTCATGAAGCCTTGTGAATGCTGCCTTTTAGTGAAGCGTCACTAAAAACGTTTGCAATGGAAATTTAGGCCGCTCTCATTAATTGCAAAATGCTCTGTGGGAATTTCCTCAAAAGACTAGTGTTTACATTAGAGCCAAATCGATGTATTTATTTATTTAAAAGCAGTTTAAGAACATTCTGTTCACAGGGAACAGGAAAAGATGAAAAAAAATTGAAGGAACGTCCTCTGAACTAATCTTCTGTGAAGTAAAAATTGTTTCCAGTACTGGAAAATGAGTTCAAAGTGGGTTTGGCATTCGAGTCAGCACACTCTCCTTGTACCAGTACGTTCTACCCTGGAAACGTAAAGCACTTTTAGTCCACTGATCTATGTGAGGGGTGTCAGGGGTCAAATAATGGGCAAATATTTTTCTCCAGCTCAAATGGATAATTCATGCCCCATGACCTCTACATCACACCAGTCAACAGGGGCCACACCAGTGCAGTGACATTTCGCTTTGCTCTACTGAGAAAAATTAACAAATCAAATTGTGATGCATTACATTTGCTTGATACAGATTCAAAAAGTAAAATTATATTATTTCTACACATTCAGCTACAACAGTAGGCAATGGATGGATGAATAGTTCTGGAACATGGAGGGCGGAACCATTATAGCAGCTACAAAGAGGGATCAATTCCATATTAAAGTCTATGTATCTGAATGCAGTGTCATTAAAGTCCCTGTTGGTGCAATGGTCAGACGTCCCAATTCTTTTGTCCATATAATATGGACAAAAGTAACCCCTGTGAGCTGCATGCTGCGTGCACCTATGAGGCCAAAACGGCAAAAAATGTTAAAAATTAAAAGTATAAAAAAATAAACCTGCATTAACACGCGATAAAATAATTGACGGCGTTACAGTTTTTCTCGATTGCTTAAACACATTTCTTGAAACTATGCCTCGTATTCTCAAAACAGTGAACACAAATCCA
>JBBPCY010000156.1:4713592-4724357 GCA_037974405.1 Brachyalestes nurse
TTTTGTTGAATATTACACATTTCTGCCTGGTCTGTCGTCCGTGAGTGGTTGGTGTTCAGAAATTTACGGAACAGAATTGGGTGTAATAATATATTACTTAAGATACAATATTAATTGTATTTTATTTTAGGAGAGCATCTGGCCCTTACAGTGTCTGCCAAGAAAAACTCTGGACAAATGTAGTTGATGACCCCTGCTCTACAGATCCATAGTCTACAAACCCATAGTCTCCCATTTCAAATGTGCTGGAGTAAAGATCTAAATTTCTTACATAACATATATTCTTACATAACATATATCTGTGGAGCATAACATCAGAGAAAGATGGTTTGTGGAGACAGAAATGATCAGTGTTTATATTAAAACTTTTTATAATGCAGCAAATTTAGAATATGCTATACTATATTCATCTATACTGATTTATTTGTAATGCTTTTATATTAGACTGGCTTTTGAGGATCCACTTTTAAATTACATGCATTCACTGTATGACCTGAGAGTGGATCATACACAGAACGCTTTAATGAGATTCTGTATCCCAGAGGAACTGAAGCCTGAGCTTTGTCTGTATACAGGCTCCTAAACAGCAGTTGTAGCTCCCTGAGGAAGGCTTTGGCTGCCTCAAAGCTCTATAAAAGCTCAGTAAAAGTTCAGTAAAAAGCAACAGGACCTACAGAACTGCAACAACGCTCGTTTATGATAGCGACAGAATCTACAGCTCTATACCACCATCTTGTGGCTGAGAACCATTCATAAGAGGGGTCATCATGCAGAAGAACAGGCCTTGGACAAGGGGGCTGGGTGAGAACCATTCTACTGCACACATAATAGTCTGCTTCTTGTACTGAATACCACTGACAGCACCTCAGAATATAGCACAGATGATCTTTCCATGTTTTGTCCATAGCTTATTTCCACGTTTTCCAGAATTGTCTTTATATTCCAGTGTTCTATAAAATGCTTAGAAAAGGATAAAACTGAATGTCAATAAAATTTAAAAAGGGCCATTTTTAAAGAACCACTGCACATAACATTTGCATTTGATACAGTTTACCGTTCGGAATTGTTGGGTTGTAACTATGTGAAATATGATATTACAATGTGAAAATGTGACAATATGCATCATGGTGAATAAGTATTATATTAATAATGATAATGATTTGGTATATCTGTATTTTTTATAGTGTTCAACAACCCATTCACATTCACTCCCCACCTTTCAGCTCAGTAAACTGAACACACTCCTTTCTTCATTTAAGTTTTATTCCAAATATTAAAATGATATCATTCAAAATATGAGAATACTGAATTGTATGATTTAAACTGAATTAAAACAAATGGAATCGTGAAGTGACTGTATCCTTACACCCCAGTGAACTGACTTTAAGTAGCTGGCATACTGGTAAAACTGACAGCTGTGTACTAAATATCCTATTATAATTGCTATATTCTAAAAAACAAAAAGCATGAAGCGTGGTTTGCTGGCATTGTGCTTTGCTTCTCACGGCAACTTGAGCAATACGGTGCAAAAAGAGATAGACTGATGAATGTTTTTTAGCCACTTAGGAATTTCATTTCTGGACAAACCTTGTCCAGACCCTCTTTGTCAAGCACAGAAGTCATTGAGGATGTTAAAAAAAAACAAAAATAAATCACTGATATAAAATGGGATTTTTGTCAGTCTATTCTTCCTCTCCATGTGATATAATAATGTTTCATTTCCCTGAAGTATTTAGTAGTGGGAAAAAGCAACGGTCCGTGAAACTTGCGAAGCAAAGAAACACAAACACAAATCACTGTGCCTCTTTTCATTTGCTTTTAATGGCATTCGTTGTTTCCCTTTGAAGCCACAGGCATGGCCAAAATGCTATGGTGCGACTAAACTCCTTTATGACTTTGTAGCGTATCATAGGAGAAGTATGCCGCAGAATCAGTGCCCTGCGGCCCACCCCTCTGATTCCGACCTTTCTGTGGTCAAAGGCGAAATAGGAGCCATGGCCGTAATCCTCAGCAATGGCAGCCTCCCCAACCCCCCCCCCCCACCCCCCCAAAGGAACAGTGCGGCACTTGTGAGAAGAATCATTTGAAACAGGCTTACGTAATACAAACACAATTACCGATATTAAGCTCTGATGTCTGGAAGTACAGCCAAGAGCAACAGGCTACTGGCTTTTCACTCGAGCCCCCGGACCACGGCATGCAAACGGCCTCTAGAACTGCCAGGGCACAAAGCAGGATACCAAAGATTAAAGGGAACGGATGATTGCTCCCAGTAAATCCACTACGTTGCCCTGTAGTAAAATAATCACTCCGCCAGTGGCAGCTTCCTCCCTGAATGTCTGAAATGCCCTGGTTTGGTTGTTTATTGACATTTACAAATGTGGTCATTGCATCAATCAAAGAAAACAGACTGATCATGCACAGCAAAATATGCAAGATATTTAGTACTTTTGAAAGTCTTAGTCTGGAAACAAAACATTAAAACAAGTAACTTGCTCAGACCTTCAGAATAAGGAAGCTGGAGGCCTGGTGGTTAAGGAGTTGCCCTTGCAATGAGAAGGCCATGGGTTTGAATCCCAGGACCGCCAATGGCATCACTGAGGTGTACCCGTACCACACACTGCTTCCCAGGCAGCATTGCCGGCTGCCCACTGATTCACTCGAGTGATTGGGTTAAATGAAGAGGACAAAGTTCACACTGTGTGCTGTGGTGTGTTTAAGCGTGACAAATGGTTCACTTGAAAAAAAAATGCTCACCACTCTCTAACAGATATGTGAGTCTTAGCTCCCTTTCCTAACCTGGAACAGCACTTATCTCCTGTTTTCAGGGCAGAAAGTTATAAAGCAAAGTTATCATTTCAGGTCCTTTGCCAACTTGAAAGAGGATGTGAGCTTTGCATTACACTGGTGGCCAAAAGACTAGCACAATAAATATAATGCAGGTTTTATTGCAAATTGGGATGATTTTTGGGCAAGATTTTTTTGGTTTTAAGATTTTTCCATACCATTTGTAGGGGCTCATAGATTTTATTAGAAAACTTTAACCTGATTTTGAATTAAGTATGAATATGAATTTCATTCCCACTACTCCTATGTGTAAAAGTGCGGAGTGTCCATTTGTCACACACAAACACACCACAGCACAGCACAAAGTGTGAACAGCGTCAAATTATTTTCTACATTTAACCTAATTTTACGAAGTGAAACAGCGGGCAGCCAGGAAAGCAGAGTGTGGGGACGGTACCTTGCTCAAGGGTACCTCAGCGGTGCCACTGGCAGTACTGGAAATCGAAACCATAACCTTCCAATTGCAGGGGCAGATCCCTAACCACTGGACCATCCCTCTTGTGATTAACTGCCACAAAACAAAACCTCTTAACAATTTTAAAGACTGAATACTGTCCAGATTGATTGATCTTAGCACTGATGATAAGTGTTCAAGAAAAGAAGGTCCCATAGAAAACCCTAAGATCCATCAATCTATCCATCAAAGCATTATCTGAGCCACATATCCTAACCAAAGTTGCGGCAGATGCTGGATCTAATCCCAACAGCTATAGTATGAAAGACGAAGAAACCTCCTAGACAGGTCGCCAGTCCATCGCAGGACAAAAACCCTAACATTACACTTTTAAACACTAGAACTCTGTCAAACAGGACTTTACAGAGCATGTTTTAAAAACAACTGAACCAGGGTTAAAAACAAATGAACCAGTTAAGAGTCAGAATGTTGGTATTTTAACAAAACAAATTGGTATTTTAACATATCAACCTCAAATGATTTTATAAATATTTTAAGTAATAGACCTCTCTTGACTGGAAAAAAGTGGCAGTCTATGAAATAGCTGACATGCTTAACAAAAGCAAAACATGTTTTATGCATTAGTCAATACAAATTAACCAGTTAAGAGTCTAAATGTTTTTTTAAAAATGGTATTTTAACAAATAAACATCAAATGACTTTATAAATATTAAAAACAAAACAGACATCTACTGGAAAAGCAGTCTATGAAATAGCTGACATGTTTAACTGTAGGACAGGATCAGCTCTAGATGTATAAAAAGAACATATTTTCTTTAAAAATTCTGTGGAAAGCTCAAAACTGCAGCAACTCCAAATTAACTGCCATTAAGCTGAAATGTAATAAATATGCTGTCTTTTCATTATAGTTTTATATGTATTTACTCCCTTTGCTGTGAGACACCTAAACAAGATCAGGTCCAACTAATTAACATCAGAAGTCATATAATTAGTTGATTAAGATTCACCTGTGTGCAAAGTGTCAAAGGGTTGGGTTATAAAAAAATATCCCAAACATTGAACATCCTATAGAGCACCATTATATTTATTACAACAAAGCAACACTATTGACAAGAAAAGGCCACCTACCAAAGCTGACAGACCAGGCAAGGAGGGTATTAATCAGAGAGTCACATAAACACTAAAACAGCAGAGATGGGAGTATCTGTCCTTCATCAGAGTGCTTTATGGAAGAGTGGCCAGAAAAAAAATGTTTTTTAACCAAAAAATTCAAAAACAGCATAATAGTAAAGCAGTGGGCAGCCAGGAAAACTTTGCTTAGGGAGCAGTATGTGGGGATGGTACCATGCTCAAGGGTACCTCAGTGGTGCTACTGGCAGTCCTGGGATTCAAACCCATGGTCTTCTGATTGTAGGGGCGACTCCCTAACTAACTATATTATTGATGTTGTTCACTTTACCTGTCAGTGGTTTTAATATTGTGTCTGACCAGTATATTTGTAATCAGTCATATTGAAAAAATATATATTATACACATGTATGTATGTATGTATGTATGTATATAGTGGCCTAGTGGATAGGGAGTTGCCCTTGCGATCAGAAGGTTGTGGGTTCTGCTGCTAGTGGTGCCACTGAGGTACCTTTGAGCAATGTACCATCGCCACACACGGCTCCTGGCTGCCCAAAGCTTCACTTGGTGAATGGGTTAAACACAGAAAAAGAAATTTACATTGTGTGCTGTGTTGTGGTGTGTGTGTACTGTGTGCTGTGCTATAAGGGGCCACTTCACTTTACTTTATATAAGCTTTATGCCCATGGTCTGCCTATGCTTGTGTTTGTATGTATAGGCTGTTTGGATCACTGTAAAACTGTAAAGATCAAAAACAGCTGAGCTAATCTAGCTAATCTGCGAGTTGAGGGATCTTGTATAGTGTGGTGGTCTGTGTTTCAGGTTCCTCCTCTGTGGGGCGCCCGAGTCCGGCCTGTCTGTAATTCCTCCAGAGTCTCCTCTCCATCCCACAATCCCAGCAGCCCGAGTTTGTATTTATTTGAATGGTCCTGGCTTCGCCCAGTTGGTGAATGTGCATTAAAATTGACGTGTAAATTATTATTTTTTTCCTGCGACTACGTCACCTGAGTCTCGCCTGGGGACATTGCTGTAGAGGTCAAAGGGGAAATAAGCTATGTTTACGAAAATGTCATGGTAAGGGACACTTGTTTCTGGAGACAGACTTAACGCAGCCATATGTTATTGTGTAAGTTACTCTTGGCTAGTTAGCTGCTGTGTAAATCCTGCTCAAACTCATTTTCTAGTTTAAACTGGCACTTATTGTCTTGGTTGTTTTGGTACCAAGAGTGAGTTAATGTTATCAGAGCTGAAATAGTGACTTGTCTTTTGTGTGTTTGACTTTTTTGGCCAAGTCTGGTAGGGCAAGGTAGCTGCTAATTAGCAAACAAGCTAAAGAGACGAGGCCTGAGAGGACCTCGAATAACAGGGACTACAAAAGAAATATGTTAGATTTTTTTCGGCTAACAGACTATCTGAGAGTCAGATGCTTTATTTTAATGTACCTGTTGTCATCTACCGCTGGTTTATATACAATTTAGAAAAAAATGCTATTTTCTGCAGTGACTAGCCACGTAGCCTGTGAGCTAACTTAGCTGCAATCTTAGAAACGCCTATTCTAATACAACGTCGTTTGGGTGGTAACTAACAGTAAATCATTTTACTAGATGCATATTTATGTCTGTTTGCCTCTATTAGCCCCACATATCTTCTTTTTACCCGACCGTGACGCTTGAGTTAATAGGATGCATGTTAATTGAGTATAAGTGTGTCCTAGACATGTTAATCCTTTCTGGATACACATGTCTGACGTCTGGCAGTAGCTTTTCCATTACTTAGTTAACATTTCAGTTCATGTCCACGTCTATTGTTAATGGTATTGGATGTGATGAGTAAATAAAGTGACTTATAGTCACAGCACACAATGAACAGTGTGAAATTCTTCCTCTGCATTTTACCCATTCACCAAGTGAAGCAGTAAGTAGCCACCAACGCAGCCCCTGAGGGCCACTGTGTGGGGACGGTACCTTGCTTAAGAGTAACTTACATCAGTGGTGCCACTAGAACTCCTGGGATTTGAACCTACAATCTTCTAATGGCAGGGGCAACTCCCTAACCACCAGGCCACCAGCTGTACCATAAATGCCTCTAATTTGGTATTTGTTGTTTTCCTTGTTCCCTAGAATCCCTGATTATGGCCACTGGAAATCATGTTGGGAATGATGCAGAATTCCACAGGCTCAAGAAGGCCCAGTTCCCTGGTCTTTTCAAACACAAGGGCCGTCTTGAAGATGAAAAGAACATGAGGAAGGTGAGTACGGACATTTAAACAATTCTTGAGAACTGCAAGTTGTGTGACCGGGAATGTTGGCTGAAAACTGCAAGTTGTATGACCGGGCATGTTGGCCGACTTGAGGAATACTAGTATTGCCTGTCCTCTCTTTTTAGGTGGATTATTTAAATAATGAAGAAATAGATAAAGAAAGGTAAGTTTTGAGCTATGGCAATAAGGACACAATGACCGTTTATCGTCTGCTTCCCTGACATGATTTGACAGGCTATAACACGTTTACAGTTTTGAAAAAGGCAACTAATACAAAAAGAATAGATATTGTTCTGAAACATTTGAAGAAATGTGACTGTTTTGTTACCCTTCAGATTTTCAGTGGGGCGTTGTGCACACAACTACGGCAAAGCAAAACGAGTGGTGAGCAAGAAGACTCGGCTTTCAGCAGTGGGCTCTGGTGTACGCCGGAGAGCGCCTTTAGCAGGCAGATCCTCGGACATGGCCAACAAAGAAAATGAGCTGACGTGTGCCGAGGACGTGCAGGGTATTCACTATAATGACAACTGTGGGTTCCCCGTGAACTCGACAGAAGCCTCTAAAATGGCAGGACCTGGCTCCAAGTGTAGTGACTACTTTACTGAGGTGAGTGATTTTCAATTACAATTAGATTGCATTTCCACAAGAAAATGCGAAGTGTGATTGCGTGGTTTCTATAAAGCCAGTGTGTGGAGACACCCATGCATTGGTTTTATGACCAAAATGTTTGTGTTAAAAAGAATTCTGCTCATAGCAGAGTATCGAACCAGCTCCTCTTATTCTCTTCATTCAGTGGGTTGCATTTTATCGCTGAACCACTCTGTGTATTTATGGTTAAGTACAGCTGAAAATGTGTGGCGCAAAACGCTCTCGTACAACTATTGTACTGTAACAGAGTAGGCCTTAGGTTGAGAACAGCAATTTGATTAAAGATCTAAGGATTTTGTTTACATTTTTCTTGAGGTACAACACTGTGCAAAAGTCTCTTGTGCAAACTGTTTAAAGCCTTTTATCTGAGCAGTGAGGGACTTTATAACACTTATAACACATGTTATAATTAAGTATATGCAAACAAAGAAAGTTGAAATAATATTAAGATTTCTTTTGTTTGTAAAAATGCTTTTTGATTTGTGAGCTGGTTAGAACAATACAGGTTCAGTTCCAGATTTCCCCTCAATGCCTCCAGCTATTGCTTGGATTTGTAAAACTCCATCTGTAGCTCCTGATTTAAACTAATGAAGTATAGATTGAGCTGCACAGGCGTTTGAAATATTTGATGAGAACTGTAATATTCGGCTTCTACAAGGAGAGGACTGTGAATTATTTAGCAAACACATGTAGACACATATAATTTGACTGAATTATTTGTATACATTCTAATATTAGCATTTAAACACATACTGCTCAGCTAAACATATAAAATGCTAAAAAATATCATTTTCTCAAGTGTCAAAGTGTTTTGTACATTATTGTAAATGTTTACTGACTGATTTTAGCAACTATCCAGCAGCTTACATTGAAAGTATTTCACATCAGTTCTTTTCAGAACAGAGAAACATGTTATAATTACTGTCTGGTAAAGAGCCATGCTAAAGCTGGAGAATCCCTTCACCCTACTTAGTAACCAAACCAACATTGAGGAAAAGCTAGTTTTGCCTGTTTTGTCACACTTGGCACCACATGTTAATTTAAACAGTCAGTGACGGCTGAATTTGAACTAACATAAAGAAAATTCTGTAAAGGCTAAACTGTATATATTTTTTTTTTCTTTCTTTAAGTTGTCAAAGGACCATGACACAATGAATCATGTGCTCTTTGGAAGAAACCTCAGATTAAATGTTGCTTTGACTCTCTGGCGAAGAAATGCTAGTGAACTAGTGGCTTACTTGATCAGGTAAGGACTTTCAGTGCACATAAACCTTCACAGTCGATTGATTTGTTTTTTTTAGTGTAGTTGAAAGCGTTTCACACAATATTTTATTTTACAGAATACAAGATGTTGGTGTCCTTGTTGATTGTCTACCTGTACTTACTAAAAGGTAAACAAAAAAGTGACATGTAATATAAATACTCCATCGTGTGCCTTGAGTACAGTATAACACATATATATATTTTCCCCTTCTAGCCTTCAAGAGGAACAACCATGCATATCCATTGGTTGTTGTGTAGATCTTTTACCACAAGTGAAGACAATTCTTGTCAGTAAATATGAAGAGTAAGTAATCCTTCATTGTAGAAACTAGTGTAAATGTTTCATTCACAATTTGTATTTTTATTCTTCTCTGATTGTTTTCTCATCATTTGTTCAATGTAGGCACCTCATTGTGGCTTTGCACTGGGTTCAATCTGTCATTAAGAAATGGTGGCCTGAACTCTACTCAGATGGCAAAAGTTTACAAGAAGGCTTTTCAGATGACCGGTAGTACAATATTTCCAAATGGTGTAAGATACTAAGATACTATACTAAGAAACATTTAGAAATATATTGAACGTGTGTGTATTCCAGGAATGTTCAGGCCTTGAGAAGGCAGCTGCTTGAACTGTGGGATGAGAAGAGACAGTTAACCTCAGTCTCTGGGACTGTGGGTGAAATAACTAAGGTTTGATCCCCCTTATATTTGTCACATATGGTTTTTGTATGACACACTGAAGACTTCAACTTTATTTCTTTTTTCTCCAGAATATTGAATCAAATCTGTCACAGTTACGCTGACGTAACAATGTAGCACACTGAAAAAACAACCACTACATGCACTTGCTGCAGTTGGGCCTACCTTCAGCAACTGCAGCCAAATGTACTGAATCTTTCTATCACCCCAGAAAAGGAAACTGAGGTGAATGGGGAGACAGATGAACTGAACAATTCAGACACTCCCTTCATCAAAACTGGAGACACTTCTTAAAGGGCAAAACCCTTCCTGCAAACTTTGAATGACTGCTTCACATTGAAGTGGACTTTATTGCTTAGTGGCACACATTCAGCTCCGTGAGACTACATGGAATCAGGCAACTCACAGAAGTGCCAAGCAGAAGTTTTAGCTGTCACACTTGTAGTGCCATGGTGTGCATCTACTGAAGTGGATGTGATGTATCATGTCTCTGGGCCTCTGACACACCGACTTTCAGTGAAGAATTCGAAGGCCAGCAGTCTTAAGTTATTAGAGCTTTCACTTTCTTATGCCTGTTCATGGATGAATTGGGTGTGTGGCTGTATGAGTTTGTGTCATTTGTGATTCTTTTAATCAACTTCTAAATAAATTTACAAAAATCTGCCAACATTGTTTTTATTATGAGTAGTAGTGCTGAATATAATAAACAGTGAATCTAGGAACTAAGCTCAGTACATCTTAACATAGGAAACCCGGTGCTTGGGTTCCTCTGCGTTAGATAACTGATTATTGTTACTTTCAGTGTTATATGACTGCAATTAAGGAGATCAAAAGGCTCATAAAACATTTCTACTGAAATGAATTAATGGGGGTATGCCTATCCTTTCTCCCACTCTCGTAAAAGCGTCCATTCTTCTGAGGGGGCTTACAGTAAAAGTTGGAAGAGTGCGGAGAGGATTTAATTGCGTTTATTCACCAGATCCTAGGTGAGGTCGGGATCTGATGTTGGATGGTTAGTTCTAGATCACAAATGCTGACATCTGCTGATCAGACCTGGTCTCAATCAGTTGATCAGGTGCGCTCCTGCTTGTTTAGAATGAAAGTCTGGAGCCACCCTTTATAGAGAAGATTTGACACCCCTGCTCCAGGCATCCTCCTCCCCCCTGGCTTAGGCTTATATGCATCTCCCCTGGGGCGTCACATTCTGCTGACAGTGTTCATTCATGTTGCTAATACAAGCTGTCAGCAATAGGTGCACTTTAAAGGGGCAGAATTTACTTTAAGTAGGTGTATCTAGAAACTGTAGCATTGTATTTATGCTGCATAGACTTTAATATGGAGTTGTTCCCCCCATTGCAGCTGTAACAGCTTCCACTCTTGGAAGGCTTTCCACAAGATTTTGGAGTTTCTGTGGGAATTTGTGACAATTCATTCTGTAGAGCATTTATGAGGTCAGACACTGATGTTGGACAAGAAGGCCTGGCTCGCAATCTCCGTTCCAGTTCA
>JBBPCY010000156.1:4725547-4740177 GCA_037974405.1 Brachyalestes nurse
AGAGAGAGTGAGTGAGAGAGAGAGAGAGAGAGAGAGAGAGAGTGAGTACCAACCAGCGTGTCCTGTGTGGTAGTTACCTTGATGGTACCAAGTGGGTAAAACAATTGCCTGTGAACCCGATGACCAAAAGGTTGCAGGTTCAAATCTACACTTTCTACCACTGTGTCCTTGAGCAAAACTAATGAGTGTAAGTCGCTGTGGATAAGGGCGTCGGCCAAATGTCGCTTTATCTTATATATATGGATACACATACATACACTGAAAAACAAGTGTGTCCTAATACTTTTGTCCATATTGTGTAGTTTCCAGATCGTGTGCAGTGTTATTGAGAAGCACTAGTGAAAGGGTGGTCACGTGGGTTGCTGTAGCTGCGTTTCCTCTGTTCAGCTCTGTTGCCCCTGACTCCTGAAACCCAGTCGGACCGAGAAGTTAACATTTTTGGATAGGATAACAACGCGTGTATACAACGCGATGGAGCATCTTAAAAAGATAGTAAATGTATATTTGGTTTTGCAGTCCGTGTTTTTGCTGTCGATGGGTTTCACTGATTTGGAGCCGGGGCCTGGTGCAGCCTCCCCGGCCGGTGGGGACCGATTCAAGATCGAGGGGAGAGCTATCGTTTCGGGCGTCAAACCCCAGGAGTGGGTCTCCTCAGCACGAGTACTCGTAGAAGGAGGAGAGTATGTTGGTTTCTTAAGGTAAGCTCGATTACTTTGTTAGTGGTTAGGACATAGGAAAACTCCCCCAACAGCTTATGTTAGCTTTAGCAGGCTAATTGCTAATGACATACGTATAGCAGCTGCTAACTGGTCCTTATAAACTTAGTATTTGGGCTGTATTTGGGCTTTTTTCAGCTTAAATAACCAGTTGTTTCAATGAAAAGCATGTTCATGGGTAAAATGTAATGTATTTACTCAAAGTAGACTTTCTATCCTGTAACGTACTGGTTAATATGGTTGAAACTAGCCCACCTGTGTAAAATAAACACAGTTCCCAATATGTGGGGTTATAAGCTTTATTGCACCTGTTATCTTCTATGTATAATATTTCATTCCTTATATAATATTGTAGATACAGGAGCTAACTTACGTAAGGCCAGAGCTCGACATGGGCAACAAACACTACGCTACCTCATAAATGCTCTACAGAATGAATGGGCTCAAATTCCCACAGAAACGCTTTAAAATCTTGTGGAAAGCCTTCCAAGAAAAATGGAAGCTGGTAGAGCAGGAGACCAACTCTATAATAAAAGTCTTTGTGTTTTGGTCAGACATCCTAATACTTTAGGCCATCTAATGTATCTCATTATTTTTGCTACAGCAGTTTCATGCCCCCATTCATGCCCAAATTAGCCAACATCTTTAATGGTTAAAAATTAGTCCTTTGGATTACATGAAGACTTTGGTTCATCAGGACACCCAGTATCTCACCTGGAGCTGTGATTGGTTGTCCTGTCAAATACTGCAATTGGTTTGACATGCAGACTTTTGCGATATCGGTATTGCAGAGACTGATGCTGTGATACTGATTAGCAGATGATAAATTGTGCAGCCTGAGTCAGAGCCCACCCTTCAGCCCTTTTTTTTCTTTTCCGCAGAACCGATGGAAGCTTTGCTGTGCACGATGTACCGTCTGGTTCCTACGTAATTGAAATCGTGTCACCGTCTTTCAGATTTGATCCTGCCCGTGTGGACATCACCTCAAAAGGCAAAATGAGGTGAACTGTTGCGTTCAAGCATCCACACAAACCTACGTCTGTCTCAAAATGTAGCAGCCAAAATGTATTTGTTGTTTTATTGCACAACAGAGCCCGTCTGGTGAATTACATCAAAACCTCAGAGGTGATCCGCCAGCCATACCCTCTCCAGCTGAGATCCAGTGGACCACACTCCTACTTCATGAAGCGGGAGACATGGGGCTGGACTGATTTCCTCATGAATCCAATGGTAAAGTTGTTCGTTTCGATTGCAAGTCATTGGTACTAATGGCTTTATGTAAATCTTGATCTAAACCTGTTCAGTAATTTACAGCTGTATTCAGTCAGAGATTGGTGTAAGTAGAAACAATCAGAACTGATATTAAAAATATGGAATCGTTGTGGATGAAAAGACTAGAGAAGATTCATTTAGCTGTGTGATTGGATGAAGTGGCCCATATGCTGCTGAAGGTGAAATGTACAGCAACTAGATTATTATTCAGCATGATATGAAAGGTTTATTTATTCTTCCTTCTACTCTGTCTACAGGTTATGATGATGGTCCTTCCTCTACTGATCATCGTTCTACTGCCAAAGGTGGTCAACACCAATGACCCTGAAATGAGAAAGGTAAATAAGAACACAGATTTTCCGTTTGAACCACAGAGAAGCATTTCCCACTGATTTAGGTTGAAGGTTCGAAAATGAATGATGCCTTTAACGAGGTATCTAACACAGCTAAAACTGTGAGAACAAAATTACTGTTAATGCAACACAAAACTTAAGCAGGCACTATTATTTTCCTTGGAAATTGTGTTTGCAAGCATGTTTACTAGAATAAACAAGTGTGTCTCTAGTAGAAGATCTATGAATCATTGACTCAATTACCACTTTTTCAGTTGGTCTTATTGTGCCACTTTAAAAAAATGTTTTTTTCATTTTCCTTTTGTTTTGTTTGGAGTTGCGTCACACTAAGCAGTTAACTTGGGTGAACAGACATTGACTGCTTTGCAGTGTATCTATACTTTGGTGTCTAAGGTTACAGGGTAGACAGAATGATTTGACTAAATATTAAAAAAAAAAATAGCCACGCTAGATAATGTTCATAATTTATTAAGCAATATGTTAAAGTGGAATCTAAAAGCTTAGAACCATAGTCTGACCTATGATTTCCAGAGGGTAAAGACACAGTAGAGCATTGAAAGATAATTTCTAGGCTTTATCCAAGCAAATGGTACTACTAAGCATTGACCTTGACCCTACTACTACAGTCTTGCTGCAATGTACATTTAAGCAGGACATTGTTACTTACCTGTAGTCAAGTAATGGTGCCATGATGACCTGACAGTTTGTGGTGATTGCAATTGTCAGGATGATGCTGGAACAATGATCCATATAGCTGATCTAGCAATATCTTGGTGTACCCTAAACCTATTTCTTGTTTCTTTTCCACCACAAAACTCTACAGGAAATGGAACAGTCTATGAACATGCTGAACCCCAATCCAGAATTACCAGATGTTTCCGAGTTTATGACCAAACTCTTCTCTAAGGGATCCAGCAAGCAAGGAGGGGGCAGCAAAGGTAGCAGGAATGCTGCTCTGAAAAGGAGGTAGTGCTGTAAACGGAGGACTTTTCTTTTCTGTTTTCCTGTAGCGTCATTGTGTGGCCTGTTTATCAAATGGGTTTTTTTATTTTTCATCTACAACATCTTAAAATCATAACTTTAGGCTAACCAGCTTGATTTGTCAGGGCTATGTGTAATGTTTGTATTATTCCATTCATCCACATGTTTTCTTTTTTTAATTATTGAATAATATGCCTCCACATTTAACATTTAATATATTTGTGTGTTTCACCTCCTGGCAAATAGTTAACTGAAACATGTAAAACAATTTTAAGAAGCAATGGTAAAGTACAGCTGATTTAATTCTAACAGGGGTCTGTTGGACCAAGATCGTTATTTCGCAGTGTCATTAGGATGGTAAATATATGCTTTTATTGCTGCTGCAGCTGAGATTCCTAAAACAGATCCTCTTTAGGGTTGAGGCCAATGCAGTTTCTGTCCTTAGGAGCTGGAGCTCAGGGTAAAGCTGGTTGAAATCTGTAATGGTTTGTGGACCTTAAAGGCTTCAGTGCCATTCTACAGTTCAGCCCTAGATGATTGTCAAGATAACCCCAACCCAATTTCCACAACTACTTGAAGCAGAGCTTTTACTTTAAAATATTGCTTGATATTTTGTTGAATTTGTACATGACTGTGAATGGATATGATAAATGCATAAATTTTAGCTATGAAATATAAACATATTTAAACTGAATGGTAATAAATTGTGATGGACATTTTCTGTGTCATTTGTTTGAGTCTCCTAGTTTACTAAGTGTGTATATGTTTATTATGTATGCACACACATGCACGTGTGTGTATAATAGATACATACATGTACATGTCTGTGTATATAGCTACACATATGTTGGTGTACATATGTATAATGCTGACTACATGTCCAAAGGTTGGTAGAAACTTAGACACTTACCTATCCAGTGTGAGGACTCTATTGCATCCTGGTCAGGTACTGATACTGGATGATTGGTTATGAAACCCAAACACCACTCCAACTCATTCCAGTGGTACAAAATGGAGCTCCATCATGCCAAAGAACAGTTTTATTGTACCTCAGGGCTATGCTGGGATGGTTTTATATCCCTCTGGCTGATAATGGGCATGGTGACCTTAGACTCATGTGCAGCTGCTCCAGAGCATCCTATTGTATTGACAGTGCTTTTCACTTGAAATTGCACTCAATTATCGTGTAACAGTTTTGTGAGCATCTTAAATTCACTGATTAGATGAGGGTGTCTGTAAACTACTGAACATAATGTGCACAAATGAGGGAATGGGATGGGAAGTTTCAAGGTTTGACAGTACCTCTTATGTGATTGTACATTTTACTTGTGATCCTACAAGTTGCTTTATTATGAAGTCTAAATAGCGGCCTGAAAAAAGTGCCCCACTTATTTGCTCTACATGCAAGAACCCGTCTGTAAACTAAAGAAGCACACTGAGGCTTTAATGGCCGAATATCTGTCAAATTCATCAATATTTTATTCTAGCAACATTTCCACATACCATATGAAATTGCACATAAAAAGCCACAGTTACAAAAGGATAACTTCTAATAACAGTTTTGTAACCTAACATCCATGGCAGCCTGTATCATTAACACTAGAGGTACAACATGCTGGAATAAAAGAATGTTTGTTATTTGTTGCGGATACTACATCCTGATGCAGAAAATGAAATGGAACACATCAATGGTGCAGGTTGAAGTAAAACAGTTGCTCTAACATTATGGTAATATACTGACTGGTTTCATGGTGCATTTAAAGAACCAATGTCAGTTGTTTCATTGGGTTTATATTGAGTAAGGGCACAGTCTAAAGAGAAGACAGTACATTGCTGTTCAAAAGTTTGGAATCACCATTTTCAATAATATAAAACCAATTTCATTGTAATTACATATGTCAAATAATTCTTTTCTCATGCTGTTGCTTTACAAAAGGAAACTATACAACATGAAGTATTGTTCAATGTGGCCAAAATAATAAATAGCACTATACATGATTCCATAAGGACAGAGAAAGTTATTTAACATAGAGAATGCAGTTTTTAAAAAATTAAGTTCCAGAATGCCTCATTTGGTAATACATTTTCAAGGGAGAGAATAAATTACTAAATAGATCATTACAGATCATCTATTTGTCTTTTACTCCCCCCCCCCCCAATACAGTACCTTCTGGTATCAGGCCTATAGTACTTTGATCTACAATTAGTAAATAAATGAATAAATGAGTTATAATAAAAATTATGAATGACAGGTTTATGGACTTTTGAACATTAGTGTACATGAACCTAGTCTTGTGCAAACGTTTAGGCACCCCAATCAAATTATGTTTTTCTGAATTTTCCCATTGCACATAAGTTAATACAGCAAATGTAGGAAACAAACTATAAAATCAAATATACTTTTGTAATTACATAATACTGCTCATTTCAATGCAGAATTACTTGTAATTGCTGAATTTAGCATACTGGAGAAAAATCAAACGGGGCACGTGCCCAAACATTTGCACATACTAACATCAAATTTGCACATCAAATGATGCATATTTGATGTCTTATTTTCTTTCAGTAAATAAAAAGTGGGTGTTTATGCAGCATAACTGCAATTTCCTGTTTGTAGATTAATAAATTAAGCAATGGTTGCCACAAAAATCAAAAGTGAACTTGTATATAATTAAAAAAAAGAAATAAATGCACATTTCCCATTCTATCTTTAAACATAGTATGATGTCAAAATCAGATGTACTTGTGTAAACATTAGCTTACAAGCCCTTACTAGCGTACAAATGAAACCTTGTTTAAGCAATGTACAGAACATTTACAATAGCTTTAAAGGACTACACATAAGGTACAATAACACAAATATGTCTTGAAATGTACTATGCCTGTGTGGTTGGCACTTAATTTTTTGATTGTTTCTGCTTACTAGGTCAACTTGCTTGTCACTGCTGGATTTTGACCGCACCAGTGCAGTTTCTCCTCCCCGCGGCTCTTCTTCCACTTGCAGAGGAGCAACATTCGAAAGGTCTTCTGAAAGGTCTTGTTGCATAAAGCATAGCACATTGGATTGATGGTGCTGTTAACATAGCAGAGCCAGTAGCCCAGGTGCCAAAGGGACACAGGAATGCAATCAGAGCAAAAAGTGGAAATGAGCACCATGATGTTATATGGAGTCCAAGTGAGAATGAAGGCTAGCAGGATGGCACTCAGGGTCTGAGCTGCCTTCTTCTCCTTGATAAGAACCATTCTTTTCCGTTTAGTGATGTGATTCTTCAGGTTGGGATCCATGGTCTTGTTGGAGGAGGAGGTAGATGAAAGGGCCAACTGTTCTGATGAAGAACAAGGATGTGATGTTTTCCTTTCCGCTTCAGTGCTGGCTTTACGTGGGCTGATGTTCTTGAGGACTGGCTTGAACTTGTAGGAGATACATTTCTTATGGTTCTTTTGGGAACAGTACTTAACAGAATTTGTGAAATAGTGACTTTCCTCATAACAGGCCAACATCTCATGTGGCTCTGCTTCTTGGTTTCTGTAGGATCCTTGAGATGTTGCTTCAGAAACTGGCCGTTCCTCATCCTCGGAGGAAGTGTAGCTGTTGAGGGTGTTACCCTGCTCTGACTTTGCCCACATATCCTCAGACTGTGTTGTAGCCTTGGTTATATTGCTCTGGTTGGATGAAGACCATGAGGCCTGTGTTGTGTGTCCATCAGCTTTGAAGCCAAAGCAAGATCTTTGCTTCGGTGTTTTTGCGTTTTCGTGTCTCTCCACAGACGTGAGCCCTTGCAGCTCAGCTAAGTCTTTCGTGCGCTTCTCCGTCTCCTTGTAGATCCTGCAGTATAAAATTGTCATGACAGAGACAGGGATGTAAAAAGCAGCTATAGCCGTACCAAAAGTAATTACTGGTTCTGAGAAGAACTGGATCTGGCATTGGTCAGGAGGAACTGTCCTCTTACCCACAAAAAACTGCCAGCATAGAATTGGAGGGGCCCATAAGATGAACGATACCAGCCAGGCCAGGCCTATCATGATGGCTGCACGTTTCGGAGTTCGTTTCGCTCTGTATGTAAGTGGCCTTGTGATGGAGAAATATCTGTCGAAGCTGATCACCAGCAAATTCATTACTGATGCGTTGCTCGCCACATAGTCCAGAGCTAACCACAGATCACATGCCAAGTTTCCCAGAGACCAGTATCCCATCAGGATATAAGAAGTGTAAAGGTTCATGGAGAACACTCCTATAATGAGGTCTGCAAAAGCCAAACTGAGCAAGTAATAGTTGTTGACTGTCTTCAGTTGGCTGTTGACCTTGAAAGAGAGCATTACCAGAATGTTCCCCACTATGGTGATCAGACTCACAACAGCAGACACAGTAGCAATAGTAATAACCTCCCAAAGATCATGTGGAACACTCTGGACAACTGATGTATTTCCACTTGCAGTGGAATTTTGAGGTTTATCCACACCCATCCTGTCAGTGAAGGCCTACTGAGAGCAAAGGTCAGATGAGCAGTCCTCTCTGTACTTCATGCTGAGCTGCCAGTGGATAACCTGAAAATAGAACAGGAACACTTTAAGATGCATACTCATACTCTAAGATGCATTAATAAGAAATGAAAAAGGTTTACAGTATTTCTTGATCATTAGCTAATGGAGTGAACCAGACCAGGTTAAATACCACCAACCACCAGTCCACTTCATATTTTATCTGCTTTTGATACTGGCTTGCACTTGCTAGTTAATTTGACTGATTTGTACTATGTTTCAAATGAAAATTATTTTACTAAATGTATTTGTGAAACAAAAAAATCTACTTACATGCCATCAATACTTCCTTATTGTGTTTAGGGTTTAATTTCATTCTCTTCTAAAAGTATTTCACCTTGAAGGTATTTCACAAAGCAGGATATTTCAGTTATGTCGATCATTTAAGCCCAAAATTGAGGACTGTACAGCAGGAATGTCCATCATCTCTTCCTCTTGAAGAAACGTAATTTGGAAAAACAAAGAAAACTTACTCCGCAGCTGCCACTGCAAATGTATTTATATATATACTATACATTTTTTTCTACTCCTGTTGCTGCTACTTGCTATTTTTACACAAATATTTATTGCTGTCGACCTCAGTGTTTGCATTCCTTTGCAGTTTTTGCATACTTAATGATTCTGCTGCTGGGATACTGTTATCATAATACCGTATTCACTCACATTAGTGCAGTTCTTGCTCCTGTGGGCTGCACTGTATGTTGTCTCATCCTGACCATGACTGTACTGTACTGTACTCTCTTTAGTCCTGTCCTTCACTGTAATCTTGTGGTGTTTCTGTTGTTGTTTCGACTTGGTCCTGGAGGAACCATTTCACTGTAAATATGGTTAAAATGACAATAAACACCTACTTAAATGGTCTTATCTCACTAAACCGTGCTTGCACTGTTTTGCTCACTTGCTAAATACGGTGTGTTCAAATAATTCACCATTTGTTAGAACTGAAAATAGAAGAACTGTGCTTTTCTCTATGCTGAGATATGCAAGATGTAGGCATCTAAGGATTCAGAAAAAAAACCTTTTGAACAGTTTTAGCATTTAGGATTAAAAAGAGAAGGACAGCTCCATATAAAAGATGCTGGATATAGGCAGCAAATAATTGGAAAAAACACTATTAAGTAGTTTCTTCACTTGTTAGGCTTGTATTTGTAATTAAGCAGTTTTGCTAGGCGAATCCTACTTCTGTCTGAGTCACTGTTTAGTTGTGAAAGGCAAGTGTTGTGTGTTGGATGAGAAGTGATGTTGGAGAACGCACTGTTCCTATCTAAGCCAGAGAGAGCTCAGGCCACGCGTCAGGCGGAACTGTCGTTTGTACTTGGGGGATTGTTTTTCTGGAGACACCAGTCCTGGTTCATCAGTGATGGAGGGCCGAGGCGGAGGGGGTGGTCGGGCTCGGGGCGGACAGTGGAGGAGAGGCGGCGGGGGAGCCCAGGACACCGGGCCTCCGGGGGAGAGGAGAGGCCGTGGGAGAGGGAGCCACCACCGGGGGAGAGGGAGAAGGGATCACTACCGTGGAAGAGGACGCGGTGGGGCCGAGGGAGGTGCAGTCTTCCCCCGCAGGGTGAGGAGGGAGTGATGGTGGCAAAAACTTTTTTTAACACACAGTATCACAGTTAAACTGATCTTTTCTTATAACTTATGGAAGCTGTCTCCATTGCAGCGGTTTTATTTATTAAAACACAGTATTGTGTTTTTTATTTAGACTACTAGACTACCTGAGGCATGCTGAGAGAGTAAACTCTCACTCAAGTAAAGGTACACTATCTGAACAAAAGTATTGGGACACCTGGATATTAAACCAACAGGGACTTTAATTACATTGTATTTAAATGCATAGACGTCTTTATGGACCTTGCTTTGTGCACTGAGCTACAGTCACGCTGGAATTGAAAAGGCTCGTCCCCAAACTGTGTCCACAAACGTGGAAGCATGGCGTTGGCTACATGTTGTCCCAATACTTCAGCCCTCTCCAGTATTGCTGTCCTTTTGTATTAAAACACTGTATTGGGTCTTTTCTGTAGACTTGCAGACGAGCTGAGACATGCTGGGAGTAATCTAAACCCAAACTCAAGTAAAGGTGAAAAAATGACTGAATTAAAAGTGCCTTTCAAAACAGTTTGACTAGAAGCACAGAGGTAGATAAAAAAACACCAATGTCCTTATAGAACAGCAGTGAAACGTTTAGTACATCCAACATCTGTCAGAAAGACACGTGTGACACCATTCTTCTCTTTTTGATTCACTAGAATGAAAGGGTAAATCTCAAACCTTTAGAGGAGTGAGCTGATGCTGTTTCTAACAAAGCAATAAAATGGCTGAAAAAAGAGCTGGATGACTGTTACTTGAAACTTCCTGAAAGGAAAAACCCATTCTTACAAATATAGTTCATTAGTATTCAGGAACAAATAAAGCTCATCAATTGTCACATGGTTACTGTCATCTGAACCATTACTGCACTTGCTTAGATAGATCATACCAAACTGTCCCTAGCACTCTATCCTATAGCCTCATCTCAAAACATAAACTGCTAGTGTGGCTGAATTGTGCAGCCTAATGCTGTAGTTTTTTCTGTTTTGAAGAGTCCAGATGAGCTGGAAGATAAAGAAAACCTTGAAGATGAGATGCCAGACATTTATTCCAGGAGAAAGCTGGAATCTAACTGGGACCGCTACGAGGAATCAGAGAAAGAGGAAGTAAATGATGGTGTTCCGGTACAGAGAGGGACTGACTACCATGTTCTGCTCAGTTCGGCTGGTAAGAGATGCTGTTTTCACTTGCTCATCACTTTAAAAAGATTCTTCTGCTGTGTGGTGAGAGCAGAGTAATAACTGAGAGTTCTAGTTTAGAATTATTTTTGTCATCCTTTCAGTCTGGGTCCTGCTGTGTGCTCTGGAAAAGCCCTGTAAGAAAGGCCTATAAGTTTCAGTTTGCTCTGAAAGTGCCTGACACAAAGTCAAGACTTCAGTGTCTCATTATTGAAGCCACTTTTGTCTCTCTGACTCAAATTTTATTGATTGCTCTGCCTGTTTTCTGTACAGGAATGATGCATGCATGCAAAGCATTTTAAGTATCCATTCCAATCAGAACCAGTCAGATTCAACTTTCATCCTTGTAAACTTAACACACCTGGATTCAAAATTTAGGTCTGGTCATAGTCTGTATGATCTCTATGTGAATGTTAACTTGGCTTCCCATTCAGTACTGTCAAAAGGGCCTGAAAAAGTGCAAATGAACCTTCTCCTTGAGGATGAGCTTGGTGCAGGCTATATGAAAGTCTTTTATAAAAACTATCCAGGTAAAACGTATAGCTGCTGCTACCTTTATAATTACTCATGAATTAGTATGACACTGTCTCTGTCAAACCACAAGCTAGATATCACATGAGTATACTCATTATGAAGTACCTTCAGAGAAGACCTAATGATTTCTGGAAATTGAAAACAAAATTCTGTCTGAAAAAAAACATGTAAATCTTCTGCAGTGCTACTCCTATTTTATTGTTTATCTTTGGTTGGAAACGATTGCATTCTCAACGTAAAATCGAATAGGTAGATATTGCTAAGCTAACTTTCCTATCAGGTAGGTGTTTTGGTCCTGAAGTTTTACCGTGTCAGATTATCCAGTGACATAATTAGATGGCAGTGGAAATAACCAATCACAATTTGATTTCGAGTGGTCGGGGGACGAGTTTTGTTTCAGGAAAACTGCACTTTAAGCCTTCTGCACTTCTGCACTTATAAGCCCACAGCTATAGGCAGGCTAACCAATGAGTTTCTGTCTGATGGGACAGTGACAGTCCCTATGCCAGCACTCTTTACTGAATTAATCACTCTAAAAAATTTATAATTTCACTAGTCTGTCTTTTTCGGCCTAGTGATTAGGTCGTTGGCCCTGCAATCAGAAGGTTGTGGGTTTGAATCCCAACTGCTAGTGTCATCACTGAGGTTCCCTTGAGCAAGATACCGTCCCCACACACTGCTCCCCGGGCGCCCTTCGTTGGTGGCAGCCCCCTGATTCACTTGGTGAATGGGTTTAATGCAGAGAAAGAATTGTTCACACTGTGTGCTGTGGTGTGTTCACACGTGAGTATAAGGGGCCACTTTACTTTACTTTATAAACTTCACTCCAGCCACAGATTTATAGGGACATCTATAACCCACTATGTAAGTTGAGATCTGCTACTTACAATTTATCACATAAATCTTACGTTTTATAAGAATTTTGATCAAATTACTTCTTTATGGTGAAGTCTTTGCTCCTGAATCAGGTCAGCGAAAAGGAATTATTATGTTTCTAGTGTACAGATATAACCAAACAAAAACTGGTCTCAAGGCTTACTAGGACACTGCTCATTTATTATCTATTTTAGTGATCGGCCATCCTATTTTACTGCGAAACAAGTTTCCATTGCGTTGCTCTCTCTCGAGAGGTTTTTTTTTTTTCCTGATTTGCCTCTCATTTCCCTAATCTGCTTCCCCGACAAGCATATTGATATTCATGAGGTCTATTTGTGTCATCTATTTTTAAGATGATGGTTTCTCTAGGCGGCCGAGTGCTGCGATGTTGCGCTCCCTCTTGTGGCTCTCTGGCAAAGCTTACCTGGCCAGTAGCCATTTTTTTTCTGGCCAGTTCAGGATTTGTCTGCAAACATCCATGTTCATGGTCCTTAATACTAAGCACAGGTGGACCACATTTATACTAATGTTCTTCAGGTATTTCTTACTAATATGTAAGGCTGCACAACATGGACAAAAAATTAGAACTATGATTGCGATGCGTTCCGTATAGTAAAGGGCCCATGTCATTACTTTTCTGAAATTAAAAAGGCGTAAAGATTGTAAACATTGTGAAAGTTTTCAAAATGTACATTCGTTGCCTAAGCCATATGGTCCGTATATGGAAGCTGCACTGCAGAAAAAAATTTCAACTCGTAGTTGTGATGTCACAAAACATCAGAAAAGAGATCATTTATGTTTATATTACTCTTAAGGGAAGTGTAACAACAGCCTGTTTATTCTTCTTTATTTGAAGGATAATCAGAGGTTGGAAAAATCATCATGTTAGAATGAATCATGAAAAATTATGAATCAGATTTGTGGTACACAAACACACATGTGAAAATGAAACAGAAGGAAAATGTAAAATATGCGCTTTTAAAAAAAAAACAGTCGTGGTCAAAGTCTGGCCAAAATAATTTTACTATTGTTGGATTACATGAAGACCTCAACTCATCAGAACATCCAGCAACTCAGCTGGGGCTGTGATTGGTCGCCCCATTGACTGTAAACATTTGCATATTGTAGCCTTTTACAATACCAGTATTGCAGAGACCAAAATCATTTTAACAATTAACATATGAGATATTACGCAGCCCTACTAATATGTGAAACGGTTGAATATTTAATGCCCCAAAATCTGTGTTTTCTTTGTCAATGCATCTTTGTTTCCTAATTTGAATATTTGTGTTTAATCTGGTACATGTAGAAACCTCCATGCTGGTAGAAGCCGTTGTTGAGGATTTTATGCCCACCAGTAGTGATGCGATGAATCTCTGTTGTATTTGACTGTGTTTGTTTATGCCCCTCTAACAATTAATCATCTCCTGCGGCATGAAGCCATTACTCTCTATAGTGTAGTCTGCCTAATTGAATGTAGGCGTAATGTGTTGCTGTTATCTTTGGCATTTGGGTTACCTATGAAATCTGGAATCGTGCAAATCCTGAACTCTCAGTCCATTTCCAGCAAAACTGTGCTGTAAGGCTGTTTTTCATTTCTCTGCGTCAGGAAATGGAGTGATTTTAACACACATTTTTGCACTACTTTGACATAATTATGAGTCAGAAATGCAAATGCACAAATATCATACTGGGATAATGTTAATGAAGTGCAAAATGGAATGCAGTGGTGAACATTTAATCATGTCTTGACAGTTATCTGATGTTTTCAGGTTTTTTTGTGCCTCTATGTTTTACTGAAATCTGGTACATATCCAAAAGCATCTTATTGAATTTTGTGGCAAAAACAGAAAAACACTTTGTCAGCTTCTGTTGCAAAGCCTTCGACGCATAACAGAAGTACAGTAAGTCGTGTTAGACTCAGCAGGAAAGTTGATCTAAGGTGAAACGGAAATATATCTACACATCTCTCCAGATCTCCTGATGACGTCTGGAATCTAATGAGGAACCGTTTGAGGCCTGAATTAGTGTAATTCAGGTTGGGTCTGCGGTTTGAACTGGGGTAATCTTCTTATTGAGGCTTGTTAAACCTCTTCAGTGTTGACATTTTGAAGCACAGATTGATTGGTGTAGTATGAGGGTAATGACCATAATGCACACTTGATATGAGCTGCTGTAAGAGTAGCAGGAAAGACTGAATTAATTATATGGGTGCCGTGTGCAGGTGCATGTGTGCATGCATTTGTCTATTTTTCTTTTTCTTTCTCTTTCCTTCTCTCTCTCTCTTTCTTTCTCTGCTCTCTCTCTTCTCGTTTTCTCTCAATGTCTCTTCCTTTTTCGTTCCCTTTCCTACTTTCTCCTCTCTATTTCACTGTCTCTCTGTTCTCGCCTTCTCTCTGTCTCTGTTCCTTTTTTCCTCTTCTTTCTCTCTCTCTCTCCCTCTCTCTCTCCCCCTCTCTCTCTCTCCCCCTCTCTACACCTCTCTCTCTCTCTGTCTCTCTCTCTGTCTCTCTCTCCCTCTCTCCCCCTCTCTCTCTCTGTCTGTCTCTGTCTCTGTCTCTCCCTCTCCCCCCCTCTCTCTCTCCCCCTCTCTC
>JBBPCY010000156.1:4740507-4754697 GCA_037974405.1 Brachyalestes nurse
CTCTTTCTCTTTTTGTCTTTCTCTCTCTCTCTCTCTCTCTCTCTCTCTCTCTTTCTGTCTCTCCCTCTCCCTCTCCCTCTCCCTCTCCCTCTCCCTCTCTCCCTCTCTCCCCCTCTCCCCCTCTCCCTCTCCCCCCATTGAAGGCTAACATTTGACCTCAGCAGCTTTGTTTAGGGAACACATGTGGACTCGTGCCCCATTTCAGAGCGCAGTTTACTTGGTCTGTGATCAAATTATAACAGCTAAGCCTAGTTACAGATGTGTTAAAAGATTTTCTTCCAGTCTCCCCAATCTTCCCTTTAACAAGCGATGGAGTCAGGACCCGTTGAAGCGTAATTGATGGGGAATTTCCATATTTTTTTTCCCAGCTGATGTATGTTTGATCTGTGACCATTCTGTTTGAAATACTGAATTTGTCAGATGGAGTAATGACGATCTTTTAATTGAGAACGTTCAGGCCATTTAGCAGGAAATGCTCCTCTCTGATTCCATCAGCCGGATCTTAATTAAATGGTGTCACCTTACATAGTGATTCACGGTGGAAGTTGCACCATTTAAGACTTTGACTCTCAGAGATCGGACGAAGTGGACAATTTTAAACCATCTGTCTCTTGCTTATCAGTGTTTAAATTAACAATGGAAAATTCCAATCTCCGATCTCTTGTGTCAGTTTACATTTCAGCAGTGTTATCCAAGCCCGGCCGCTGTAATTGTTGCCTTGTTGCTAGGGGTAGTGTGTGCAGGACAATGGCCTGCTTAATGGCTGAGGCTATTTAGTGCCTTTGAACAGACCTGACACCCACACACAGCTTTGAAAACAGAACATGGCTTACTGAGGGAAAAATCTCAACTGGTTACGCTCTCGCAGTGTGGGATTTGTTGTGTGTTCTGTGTTATTTGTATTTCTTCTGGTAAGATTGCTGGACTTCATGTCTAAAAATTATATTTAGTTAGGATCGTGTAATTAGTTTCATGAAGTATCAAATGTTTTCCTCATTTGTGAAAATCTAAATTGTTGTGTTCTGCACATTTAGCTTTTCATTTTTTAAATGTGTTTTTAATTTGAGTGGTTTTCGGGACACCATCACCTTGATCTGATTTTGTGAGAAAGTTATCATTGATTTTCATAAAAGACCAGGTTTAATATGTGACTCCCCAGTTAATTAAGCCTGCGCTGCCCACATAGCCGTAAGTAAACGTTGAGAGAATCTAAATTATTTTATTACATTTTTTTATTCAGTTGTGTTTTTGGTGAGCATAAAATCTGCATATTTATTTATTTTTTGGTACATTTAAAAAAGCATTGTGACAGAACAACCATTTTAGTCCCTTAAGAACTGTGAGAGTGTGAAACCTTATAAAGAACCTTCACACAGTGTAAAAGTTATTATGCCAGTTGTGAGTTTTTCCAAGAACCATTACATTATCACCTACAACTTTTATTTTTATTATTATATTTGTCTTGTTTGTCTGTAATCCGTCAATTTTTTTTAAATATATTTGATTTTACATTTACTTGTAGTATGTTTGTATTCATAGCTTTTTCTAAAAAAAAAATGGGAATAAAACGGTGAAGCTTCAAGTGTCCATTCTTGACTACCCAAAGGAAATTGCTATACTCACTGTCGTCACCGTCCAGTCATGACCTCTATCAGCTGGCCTTTCCATCTCTCCGAAGATGAGCACTTTCCAGATGGTGTCCTTCAACCCAACTCTTCAACTGCCAAAGTCCACCAAGCCTTCTTTTAATCCAGTCAAACATCCATAGATTTAATCCTTATGGCAATTTTTTTTCTTTTTTTTTTTTTATTGTCCTACGGTAGAACTTCAGGTATGATGTTCTTCAGGTTGACGAAAAGTAAAGATGATGTTCTGTCGGCAGGCACCGTTCCTTGCCAGTGGATGATGAGGATGAGGTGCTCAGCTGCTGCTTCTGTGCGTTCATGTGTGCGCATGTGGCTTCGCTGCCATACACAGATGTAGCTGTGACTGGCAGCGGGGAGGAGGTCATTCCCACGGGGGCTGGGCTGTTCGTCATGATTTGGGACAGTGAATATGCAGTTGTTGAACTGGGATGGAGAAGGAGGAGAGAAGATGAGTGCGTGTGTGTGTGCGTTTATGCTGGACTAGGTTTTCTTTTCTGATACAAACACTGAAACCTTAAACCACATTCTCATGCCATTGCTGTGTAACTACCAAGCATTAAATTTAAGCAGAGCTGCGTTAAGCGAAGAACTTATGTTCTGTGCTCCAACTGCTTAAACAATCTTCTGCTTCCCTGCAGGAATAAGAACATAGTTAGCTACTTGTTGCTCCTACAATAGCTTATGCTATGTCTGGCTGCTGCTTCATTTTGTTATTTTGCACTACATGCAGTACTGTGATTTGTTTTTTCCATAATAGATTTTTTTCCCTAAATAATAAAAATATCGTATTTGCCATTTCATATTATCCATATCCATACTATATCTATTAGTTGAATTAGTGCAACTTGTGGTTTAAGCACTTTTGGGTTATTTTTTAGTGCTACTTTTTTTAATGAATTAATCACAGTAGTATCAAACCTTGATACAGTAGTTGAAATACCGCCGCCCTCCATTTAACAGACTGGTCTTTGATTCTGCGTATTCGGCTGTGTAGCCACAGACCAGTCGAGAGTACCCATGCTGATTTCTAGTCTCTATTGAAATCGCCTTCTATGGCTATGTGAGCATCAGAACTGGACCATGGAGAAATGGAAGATGGTGCCCTGCTTTGATCAATCACATTTTCTTTTATGTCATGTGGATGGTCAAGTGTGTGGGGAAGAGATGTTCTGCTGGGAAACATTGGGTCCTGTTACTTTGACACACCTACCTAAACGTTGTTGCAGACCAGGTCTAAGGGGTCCTTGTGTTATGACACAGTTCCCTTCCTACGACAGTGACGTAACCCGAATTTTGGTGTAAGACGAAACACACCCGAGCCTAAACCAACATAAAAAGACAACTAAGCCACAGAAAAAGGGAAAGGACATAAATATACTGTACGCCATCTCTCTCACTACACGCAACCAAACTAGTATGAAGCTAACGGAGGAAGCCAAAACACTCACGTCTCAATTTTTAACAGTTTTTATGGCAACGTCATTCCCTAATGGCAGCGACGTCCTCATGTGCCCTGCCACACTGCAGGAGTTGTTCAGGAATGATCTGAGGAAAATGTTAGTATTGACCTGACCCTCAGACCCATATCTTAATTGGATCGAGCATCTGTAGGATGTGCTGGACAAACTAGTTCGATCCATGGGTCAACCACCTCACAGCTTAGAGAATCTGCTGATTAACCACAGTTAATACCAGACTTTCTCATCTAGAAGTTTGGAAATGCTTTAACTGACAAAAATAAATTAAACTTTTTAAAATAATGTTTTGTATTGTTTTGTGTTTTATAGTAATGTTTTTCTGAGCTATTGAAATGTCTTTTACTTTGAGATGTAAAGTACATGTAGATCATGTGAAACATTTCAAATGTGTGCAAGAAATATATCATTTAAAATAAAAAAATAAAAGAAAATATTCCTTAAGACCAACTGATTGGTCTCAAAAGTGCCTCTATTGTAGGTTAGACATGCATAAGGAAATGAAATAACAATGAGAATTTTGAACATTTTGAACATTCCTTTTAGGTCAGTTAAAGAGGAAAGAATACGAGAGGATGAAAAACACCTTTTCCAGAAGTGTAGTCTTTTTCTGTTATTCATCATCATAATTAGCTGCATCACTGACCATCAAAGGAACAAACCTGAACAGATCAATAAGGTGAAATTGGGGTCGCAGGGGCGCTCTGTTTACAGGTAATGAAGCTATATGAGTGGAAAATGATAAAGGCTGGCATGGTGTTTGTCCCACAGTGACTGAGACTGAGCTCTATATGTGTTTTGTGCATTTCTTTGTCCTTGGAAGCAGTGTGAGTGTGTGTGTGTGTGTGTGTGTGTGTGTGTATTTGTATCAGTAAGTAGATGGCCCTCTAATAAAGACACAGTGGACAGTGTACAGGCTCCTCTCAGCATCTTACATCAAGTCTTAGAGTCAAGTTGACAGGAAATGGCTTATGTAAGGCTTTGTCATATTGGCCAAGATTTCCAGGCCTCAATGTTTATTGATCATAATGAGGTTGTAATGGAGGATATGAGGCATATAATGTACCCAGGAGGACTAATAACGAGGGACATAGATATATGGTGACAGCTTTTGCTGGCATTTGCTTGCATCTCTATGTCTGCAGCTACTTACTATTCTCTGGATGTGTATTGGTTGCCACACAGACCTCATGTCTCTATATGATGTTCTGGGTGCTGGTCATTAACTCAGTTTTCCTTATGTGCCAAGACTGACCTTGTTTCACTGTTGGCTGAGCTTTGAGATGTCTGAGCCTCCACATGTCCTGCAGTGAGGAAAAGGTAGTGTGATTGATTGCCAGTGACAGTGCACCTGTAGGAGAGCGCTTCCCGCTCTCTCTCAGCTCCTTGGTCTTCATGCTGTAGTTCGTGGCCCTGATTCTGTCTGCTTCACCAGCTGGGCCTTCCATCACACACATCAGGTTGCTTTAAAATTGCTGCAGCTCAACAAGCTTAACTAAAACACAGTTTATACAAGCTAAGCATTTCACTGCATCTCCTGTCCTGCTCTAACTGAAGCTTCCGTTTTATTCTCGTTGCTTCTATGAGTTATAACTAATGAATAGAGTAATAACAGTAATAATAGGAAATGGGAGTAGTGGGGCAATACCAGTATTTGCGAAACTTATCTGCGAAATCAGATATATAAACTATTATACAAGGAAGAAAGGCCCATACAAGCCTTTGGGTAGCTTTTATTGGTATACCTTTGTTTTATTATATATTACGCAGTTTTACAAATTTTGTACAGCATTGTGTGATGTCTGCAAAAAGCACTGTGTAAATACTTTTATTTACTTAATAAATTGAAACTACCTGCATTAGCATTACAAATAAATCTGAAATATTTCTGTAGAATGAATCTAAAATATTTCAGTGTAATGAATAAAATGCAGACATGTATGATTTATTAACGTATGCCCTTTTGGACATCCTTATTTATTTCTAAAGGTTCTACATTGTGGAAATCCAAATTTCCACAGCTTTCTTGACATAAGGAATTTAATATAGCTCTGTTATTTACATATATCAGTCATATCCCGCATACACATAAACAGCCTGTTTAAAGTGGAATAAATGGAGGTTAAGCATGGTCATTTTAAAAATGAATCACGACTGTTTTTATTTCATGAAATCACATATGTAATAAATAGAAACAAACACAAAATGCAAGAAATGGGCTATTTAGTTCATTCCAATGCATAACTAAAAAGAAAACATGCTTCCAGAACTATCACACTTAAAATATCCAGAGGATGTTCTGTGACTTATAATTCACTGTTGAACTAAAATACATGTTTTGTGGTCCTTGCAAGCAACAAGCAACAGAAGAGTGATACAGAATTTTATTGTTTTGATCAAATTGAATGTGTTCTTGGGTTAATATCACTTTTTTTTCGTTTTCTAAATTCAGTTCTATTTTCACACGGAAACCGTCCGGTTGCCCTCTACTCTGGACATACTGGGAAATTAAAATAAAAAAAAATATATATAGGGTGAGTTGCCCTAATGTGGGACATTTTTTTTGTATTTTGGACTTGTAATACATTATAATACACTACAGAAATCCAAAATACACAAAATGTCCCACATTAGGGCAACTCACCCTATATATATATACTGTATATAAAGAAACTTAAATTGTAAGGTGTTTTTAGGCCCAAATAGATAGAAAATCACACAAAAAAGAAATTGTAAGATACATTTTTTCTTCGGTTCTCAGGAGGATATATATATCGTTCCTCAGATGTGATGTCTGAGCTGATGAACAAGGTGCTTGCTACAGTGCTCACCTGTGTTTGAGGAGAGAGGTGTGTGTATTTGTTTTCATGACGCAGATATCATTTCTCTGTAGGAAAACTAGACTACAATATCAGGACCAACAATATGTTTCTTTTTTAGCTGAAATGAAACTAAAACTGAAGTTATGGTTGGTCATGCGTAAAAATTCTTATTGCATATAAATACTAATATATGACGCATGCCTCATGTCACACAAACAAATGTGTGTGTGTCCCTCTTCCTTAACAGAGAAAATAATTGGACTACATCTGCGTGTTTGTCTGCCCACACAGCAGCACAATGTCATTTCTCTGGCGATAGGTATGAGTGGTAACCGCAGTGTTAATGGGCCATTATGCCTTCCTCTGTACTTAAGCCCTGTCTAGTGGAACAGTCATTTTAAGGGCAGTTTATTTACCAAACTACTTGTGGTTAGTTCCACTTGTTAGTTTTATATTGTGATCTTCAGACACGTTATCAGCTCTGAGAGAGCAACAATTACGCTTGAAGTATGTTGTGTTGCACACATCTCGTTCTCCCATTGTAAACAGGAGACAGAGACCACTTCTTGTAGTCTGTGTTTACACTTTGTCTCTCTTGCATTAATGCTTGTGGTAATAATCCAAACCATCTAAGAGTGAAGATGAGCTCTTTTTTGGAGTCCCTGACATGGATAGTTATATTCTCATACTTTAACGTCTTGCTCCTAGGCTGGTGTATTAACCTGTGCCTCACCTTCCCCTTAATCCATTTAAGATTATGACTTCCTTTACTCTGGGGAAAGTACGTCAGTGTCTTCTGTCATATCCATTATGCACACGTGCGCGAAAGAGAGGAAATAGAGGCTCGCGGAGGTTTCAGTATGACCCGATGCGAACAGTAATTATAAAATTACATGCATTTATGTGAGAAAATGTGAAGTGTGATTGCGTGGTTGATATAAAAACAGACACCCAAACATTGTTTTAAGGGATTGGTAAGAGCTAGCAAGTTCATCGGTTGCACTCGCCGGCTCTTCCCTTTTATGGACAACTGAACGCATAGCCGCATTCACGGGGTCATTATTTTAAATTATCAATACTCAGCCCCTGATCAACCAATCAAAAAGCTTAAAAACAAAGCATAAGAACTGTACAGTGATTGCTGACACAGTCACACTGGTAACAGGCAATACAGAAATACAGTATTAAACAGTTCTATAGCTGTAGTAAAGAATCTATTGTTATTGAGTATTTGACTTGACACCGCTTAATCTTCCCCTCTAACATTACATCACTTCATTAAAGAAATACAGATAGTGGCAAGTGCAGTGCAGAGACATACATCACTCAAATTGTCAAATAATATAGAAATGCTTCACTATAACTTCATCTGGAAAGACTGTTTTCTGTAAATGTGTTTAAAAGGGAGCTCACCTCACAACTGTCATGCATTTAGAGCATTTCATACAGACTCTTGAACTCACCCAAGGTCACAGTTTAGAAAAAAACCTGTTCAAGGAGAAAGCATAGCTAAGACCACATAAGCATTGTGGTGATTTGGTGAAAAATAGAGAACCAGGCTAGCTGATACACTGAAACAACACGCCAATTCATCTTAGTTGTTGATATTGAAGTAGATTTATGCTTGTTTACAGAAGTTACTGGCTATTTTCAGTAGAGTAGCTTGTGAAAACTCAGGCCGGTTTCCCTTGTGGAGAACGTTCAGGCTGCTAATCGTGACTTTATATATTGCCTCTGAATACCATGTTTTCCAAAGTTTCAAATGAAAAACTAATCACCAAGACAACTGAGTAGACACGACAGTCCCAATCACGTTCCACCTTGATACACTGATAAACAGTTGGAGGGTTTTTGACATGACTGTAGATTATTTTAAAGAATTCACTTACTGAATTTACTGCTGTTCTGAAATAAGATTGGTACACTAGTACACTAGCCATTTAAGATATCTTAAAGTTTACTGTGATTTTGCTATAGTTTTTTTAATATACAGTTAATAAAATTGTGAAATGCAATGTCCAAGAAGTGTAAAAGCCGGAAATGTAAAGGATTATTCTTCTTTCCACAAAACAAGAAAGTGTGCATGCGACATCAAATTCAAATAATTAAAAAATGATCTTCTCTTTTACTTACTAACCAGTCTCTGACAGAATTTCGCAGTGTGCGCCAGTGAGCTACTACTTGCTGGTGCTTCTTTTTATTCCATCTCAAGGAGTTTTCTAAAATATGACTAGTTACGTAAATCTTTGTTGAGCCCGGACAGGTTAATTTTGTCTTATTTTGGAGCTCTGTTTTTGGAATAGCAAGGTATTCCTGGGTGTAAGGGTCTCTTTTGTATGGGGTAGTGGTGTTACCCTTTATTCATAGTAATTAAAAGTTCCTAATTTTTGGCAAGTTATATTACAGCTGCCAATATATTATGCACCCCTAACATATGCCTACTCATACATTTTTCATGTCTTAAGACATGATTCAACCATAAAACTTTTTTCTTCCATCATCTAAATGTTGAATGAGACGCCACCTTTTTAGCAGATCAAGGAGCGAACTTGGCTTCTCCATAAAAACCTTTTGGGAAAAGTAGCACCCAGACATATTCTCTGGTCTAGATACTGAAGTAACTTAAAGACACAGAGATTTATAATTAATATGGGCCTACTTAATGTTGTGTCAGTGTTCAGCGTGTAATGTTTCTCCTAAAAGATATTAATATAGTGTTAATTGTGTAATATAGACTGCTGATTCCACAAAAGCAATAGTTATATTAGCAATTTGCCTGCAACAGAAGCTAACATATGTTGCTTTTATTTTAGTCTGAGGAAACTCAGACTCAGGCCTGATTTGAAAGTGTGCAAATTGATGATTTAAATTCAGTTTGTTTTCAGGAAAAGTGTTGTGTTCAGTGGCAGATACTCAAATTTCTCTGGATGTTTGGAATAAATAACTGTCTTATTTTCATGCATGGTTGGCTTAAGGTTTTTTTCCCCTCATAATTGCAATTAGAGCTGAGTGATTTATTTTGACGGCTCAGGCTGTTCCAGAGTTGCTTTGTTTTAATTGCTTTGAGCTTGACTTGTGTTTAAGAGCCGTGACAAAAAGCATATTAACTAGCTGTTTCCTTCGACAGCCTGTATCTTCTCTGATTAGGGGTCTGTATAATGACTGTGAGGGAAGCTTTGGGAAATGGTCTGTACTCTGTTTAATGGCCTTTGAAAATGAGTGGCCTTCATCGTTTCATAGACCATCAGTATTTTGTGCTTTTCACCTTTTCATGCACCAGTGTCTTCTCACAGACTGCAGCTTTAAAGAGGGTCACTTAGGCTGCTTGTATGAGGCCTAAATTATGAAATAATAGCAGTAATTATCAAATTCAAATATTCCTTGTGCTTGTGGTACTTTTAATCGGATGAACATGTTCCATCACTCAGTATTGAAAGCAATATTGGCAGCAAAGACTTGCTACTTTGCTGCACTATCTGCGGATGTGTGGCTTTCACTTGCTGGATGGGAGGGAAAAGTCTCTCGCAATGTCATGACTGTAGTGTTCCTTGGCACCACTAGATGCAGTGGGGTTGGAAGTGGGCTGGGGGGTCTTTGCATGAGACTAACTTGTTTAAGCTCTGTCTAAGCTACTGCATGCTGTGAGCCACTGAATCTAAATCAGCAACATAAATTAGGTGAACCCAGCGGCAAATGGAACGTTTCTGCGATGCTTTTGTATTTTTCCATATTCGTAATGAAAGATGGTTGTCATGGTATTTTGTGCATGCTGTTAGAGGCAATCCTGCAAAAATGAAAACAAAAAAGCTATTTTTAAAAGGTGTTGGCATTGGTTGGTTAAAGTGATCATAACTAATAGGCTTTTAGATTTCTCTCTGAGTATTGGTAAGACAGGCAAGAGAGAAGCCAGCAGTCACGTGAAAAGCGATGTAGGACAACCTGAAAGAAAAAGGAACCATAGTTACGTAGAGCTGCACAAGCAATGCATTTCACTGCAGTCATGTCCATTCCTAAACTCCATTAAAAACACAAAGGTTTGTGGTTAATCAGTTAAACGACTATTTTAGGAAGATAAGCGTTGTGCTTATCACAAAAACAGTGTGGAAAGAATGGAAGCGGGGGCATCATGATCTGGTACTGCTTCTCTGCAGACAGTACTGAGGAATTGCACATCATCAAAGAAAACATGGAGGGATGTACCAGGAAATATAAATGAAAAATTGATCCAGCAAATAAAAGGGAGTACGTTGATGTTTCCAAAGACAATGACCCCAAACATCCAGCAATAATAACATAACTGGTTTATAAAATAAGTGCCTGCATGGCTTAGACAATCTCCTATACCTATTGAATATTTCTGGAAGATTTTGAATGTTATAATTGTACCTCCAACAAAAAAAGGAAGCCTCCAGCACCACCGTGCTCACTTACTAAATGCCTTGCAGGTGTGATCTGATCAATAATGATGATTTCTTTACCTATATTTTGGCTATTTTGTTTTTTATTATTACTACAGTTTATGATACTGTTTAAGGTGCAATGAATAAAGAAAAGAAAAATCTCATTTCAGTTTCAGTTTTAGGTCACAGCAGGCCTGGCACCTCTAGTACTATGTGCAGTTGTCATAGTTTCTCTAATAAATCCTTTCCTGGTATTGAAAAATAAGATGAAAGTGCACAGCAGGCTTGCATGATGTTGAAACTTGTGTTGCAGTTTCTGTGGCTTTATCCTTGAAGTTTTATCCTTTAAACGCCATCTGCTGTCACACACTAGGTATCTGGACAGTGGTTTCCATGTCAGTAATGGCATTCATTAAGCCTTCATGATCAAACACAGTAGCAAAAGTGTAGTGTAGATTTATCTGCATTCTTTCTGACTCGTCATTCAAGGCAGTGGAAACACTCATAAGTGCAGATTCAAAACTCCCATTCAATAAAGCACATTTCATTCTGATTTAAATTTGAAGAAAAGGTCCGTCACCTTTTGCGGAGAATAAAAATAAACTAAAAAAGTGAAGACTCAAATCTCTCAATACAGACTGTGTCAAATGTAACAATTATGTAGATATATTATTGTTAATCGTATAATACAGCATAATTGCAATTACGACAGAGTTTTTGAAGAATAGTGGTAGACAAAATGCAAAGAAACCACAAAAACCATGAATGTATGAAAAAAAAAATACCCAGTAACAAGTTGACTTGCACTTCAGTAGAATGCCAAACTGATTAATGGTCATCCTTTGTAACATACAACCAAAACATCCCCCAAAATGTTTCTCCCCTCGCCGTGATGTGAATATCAGACAGACAAAAGCGTGTGTGTGCTGTTTCCACTTGACCCGCTGCTCCCACACTGAGCGTCTATCAGCTACATAACCAACTGCAGTTGGCAAGTGAGGTGTAGCTGAAAGCCGGTTCTTTGAGGCCAGGACAGCGAGTGTGTGATCTGCAATCCGCCTTCGTCTTCACTCACACAGCTGCGCGTGACACACCAGCTGTGTCTTTCTTCTGCTGTCATCTCTTGCTGCTGCCTCGCAGAGTGAAAATGGCTTTGCGTTTCGTAAGAACACACTTAGCAGCCGGAGTGACTGTACTGTCCCCTGTGTTCTAATTCATACAGATGGGTGTAAAAGTGTGTTTTGCACATATTGTGTTGTGAACCAAATAGAGAAGAAGAAGTAGATACTAAGTGTAATGCACTATATGGGCAAAAGTATTGGGACACACTTGTTTTTCAGGGTTTGGGCTAGGCTGCTTACTTCCAGTGAGGGTTAATCTTAATGCTTCAGCACACCAAGACATTTTGGACGTACTTGGAATGCCATACTTCCAACTTTGTGGACCCAGTTTGGGGAAGAACCTTTTCTATTCCTGCATGAATGTACCCCAGTGAGCGAGCTCCATAAAGACGTGGCTGGAGGAGTTCAGTGTGGAAGAACTTGACTAGCCACACAGAGTCCTTACCTGAACCCCATCCAACACCTTTGGGATGAACTGGAACAGAGATTGTAATCCAGGCCTTCTCATCCAACATCAGTGCCTGAACTCATAAATGCTACAGAATGACTGGGCACAAATTCTCACAGAAACCCATGACAGAAACCCAACTCCATATTAAAGTCTATGTATTTGAATGCAATGTCCCTGATGCTGTAATGGTCAGGAGTCCCAGTACATTTGTCTATAGAGTGTACGTTTAGGATGGTACCAATAAGTAGGTGTTTTATGTGTATTATATTTATTAAGGCAGTAATGCATTATTGCTTCAAAAACTATTTTCCTTTTACCATTTTAGGGGACTCCTTCACTCAGTTCAGATTTTCTGAAGAGAAGGACTGGGAGATGGATTCACTGGCAGTCAATCAGGTACATCATCATCTACGAAGAAATAACAAGAAATTAGCATTAATCCTCGAGAATTATTGGAACTCTTGTTAAAGATAAGCAAAGAAAAGCATTATGGCTGTGGAGCTAATTTAATGAGAAAGATGTCTAATAAATAGTGTGTTTTGTAAAAATAAAATTGTAATATAGTTTATTTATTCTAAAATTCTGAACACACATTATGGCTTCCAAATAAACACAAATATGAAATAAAATAGCAAGTGTCTTGCAAATACAAAATGCAGAGCTGCTTTTCAGATACGTCACACTAAACGTTAATGTACATGGTGTACATGGTTTACAAACACAAAAACAATGTGTGTTTCACATTAAAAAAACAGCCACTTGTACAAATGCACTAGAAATAGCACCACCTATTGCTGAGGAGCACCACCAATCCCAGCCAGAGAACTGGCCCAGCCTGTTTGAGAAAAGGTCAAGAAAAGCCACCAAAGGTCATATGATTCACAAATGAAAAACATTTAACCTGGCTTAATCCTGGCTGTGTTTGTGTTAAATGTAGACAAAAGTCCTGCTTTATTGCTTTGCTAACGTTTTTGTGTTTGTGAAACAGTTTGTGTATGTTGCGTGGTGATACGATAGATAACAACTCCGTGTTTGCTTGAAAAACAAGTTTCCTACTTGCCACCCCCCCGCATGTTTGATAGTCACGCTTTGGATGTGCGAAGCACTCTGTTTGCATAATGTTAAGGTACAAAAAAACGCAAAAGAAAAATCTGTATAAAATGAAATCATTCAGGATTAATTACAATTGATTAGGGTGGTAACAAAATTCAGTACTTTTATGGTATTAACCACATTATTTTAGTACCACAGAGAATCAAAACATCCATGTAATTCAGCAGTCAGTTCTGGCTCAAGCCATACCCTTTTCAGTCAGTAATTTAAAAGAATGCATTGAAAAAATGGATTGCTTTGAAATCTATAGTAAAGTTATCAGCATTAAACAGTGTTATGTATACTCTGAAACTGGTGATAGCACACATGCAGCTTGTAAAATTTCCATAGAAAAGCATTGACCAATAAAATGTGATCCTCTAGAGCAGGGGTCTCAAACCTGTCCAGAAAGGGCTGCTGTGGGTGCAGGTTTTCATTCCAACCAAGAAGAAGCCACACCCCTGAGTAACTAAAAACCAAGACCAGCTGATTACAGAGGTGGAATCAGGTGCCTCCTGCTTGGTTGGAATGAAAACCTGCACCCACAGCGGCCCTTTCTGGACAGGTTTGAGACCTCTGGTCTAGACTGTTTATTCAGCCAGAGAGCGCAGTTCAGCTCACAGCGCGCGAGTAAGCGTGTGGGATTTGGAAGAAAAAAACGCCAAATGGCTAATAAAAAGTTGCCCCTTGATGTCTTGTGAATGTGTGGACTCTGAAGGGGAATATGTGGCAGTGGTGAACGTGGTCGTAGTGTCTTTAGGAGAGGTGTTGGTTGAGCTAGAGGAGCAGGAGAGCAGCAGGAGAGGGGGGAAATTGGGTTGGAAGTAGCCGTAGCATTAGCTCTCTCCATCCAGACCTCCAGAGGGGTGGAGTCTCAGCGCTATACGCGTCTGTGGTGTGTGTGAGAGAGCTGGGAGACGTAGGAGAGGCAGCAGGGTGATCTGGATCTGAATACGGCTGGAAATAGCGATGATAATGGTAGCTGGGTTTATTTGAGAAACGAGGAAGTGTATCAGAACTGGATCGAACGCTTTGATGAGCATGTTGGTGTATAAATGTCATTATGATGTCATAATATGCTAATTACATAAGTATATTTATAGCCTACATAAACTTTGGGTCATGCCCAACATTTTTCTAATTTACAGTAAGTCTCTATCTTTAACCCCTTTTAAGCCACAAG
>JBBPCY010000156.1:4764869-4790427 GCA_037974405.1 Brachyalestes nurse
TCAATATTAATCTACAATGTAGCCAATAATAAAAACAAAGGAAATCGTTGAATGAGAAGGTGTGTCCAAACTTTTGATTTGTAGTCTATGTAAGGTTACCTGTGATAGTTTCATTTGCATGTTGGCAAACACATGCAGGAATCCGACAACGGCATCCCACAACCTACTGTGAGCTAGACTCTGCTGATTCCCAATACAAGGACCCTGAGGAAGAAATTAAAGTAATAACTACAGTGCCAGAGCAAACCTATGACTTCATGTAAAAATGTTAAACACTACATGGACAAAAGTATTGGGGCATATCAAGAGCAGACCAAGACATTTTGGACAACGCCGTGCTACCAACTTTGTGGACACAGTTAAGGGAAGAACCTTTTCTATTCCGACAGTACCCTAGTTAACAAAGCTAGCTCCATAAAGACATGGTTGGATGACTTCAGTGTAGAAGAACTTGACTGGCCCTTCCAGAGCCCACACCTCGTCCAACATCAGAGCCTGACCTCATAAATGCTCTACAGAATGAATGGGTTCAAATTCCCACAGAAACCCCAAAATCTTGTGGAAAGTCTTCAAAGAAGAGTGGAAGCTGTTATAGCTGCAAAGGGGGACCAACACCATATTAAAGTATTTGAAGGCAATCTCATTAAAGTCCCTGTTGGTGTAGTGGTCAGGCATCCTGATACCTATACCTTTGTCTATATAGTCTCTCTCTCTCTATATATATATATATATACTGTATTTTACCTGAATGTACTCAGTGAGTGAGTTGAAGATCTGTTTAGCCACTGCTAAGGCTTTGGAGAAGTTAAGTTGTCCATGCTCATCAATGACATCTTTTCCAGAATAATACCAGTAGAAATCACTTATGGACTCCTAGAAGGCCAAGCAAATTACGCAATTAGAATTTGTTAGTATTTACTTATGCTTAGTGCATGTTTGTGTAAGATATTACCCTTTGTATGTGTTACCTGCAGACGTAGCAGATAATCCACTGTGCTAATAATGATATTCACTGTAGTTGTGTTTCCTGTCTGAGTTCGCAAGAAGTTCTGGAAATCTGTTGAGGGTGTCAAAAACAGTTTCTTATTACAAGGCAGGCAAACACAGAAATGATCTGACTCTGAGAACTTTTAAGTATTACTAAATGATTAGATGTACCTTTGGTTGTATAATGTACATAAAAAGGTGTGTAAAGGTCTTACCATTGTTGTGGCCCTCACATAGAAGCTGCAAAAACCTAAACAAGTCCTTCGTGAATTCATCATTTTGTAGTACTTTGGAACCTTGAAAGCCGAAAGACATACATAAAAGTAATTACTGAATCACTTAAGAAGCTAAAAACCAGCATTAATATCACGCAAGCACAATAATTTGCTTCACTATGACCTCACAGCACTTAAGATGAATTTTAGATTGCAGACTTGCAGCTGCATCCAAAGAGCTGGCTGGAGGAAGAAATGCTTGGAGATTAATACGCACAACTAACAGGAATTTTCCAGAGGCTGGGGTTAGCAAGGGCTCTTTCACAAGTATCACATGGTGTATAAAGATCACAATACAGGAAAATTCCCAAATGTACTAGTGAAAGATATAGTCTTGCCCTGAGAATTGACACATTCTGTAATTATGGTAAAATTAAGGAGGGAAACTGTTAGAAGACTGTCACCTATGTCATATTTGTGAAAGTCATACACAAAAACAGCTTTGTGAAAACACAACTTAACATTTCAATGTTCATTTTGTAGCTTTGACATTCTATCTGGAGTTGGGCCTCTGTGAGCATGTATTAATCTGCTGAGAATAAGGGGTTAGTAATGTCGTGGAGAAACCCTAGACGCATCCAATGAGCAAGCTCGAGTTTAGTACCAGTTTAAGGTGAAAGCCTGGCTTTTTATTTTTTGGTCTGTGTGACAGCATGCATGAATCCCTGCAGGAGGGTTTAATAGGACAGTGCATCCAGGCTACTGCAGGTAGTGGAGGAGGGAAGGGGTAGTCGAAAAATGGCGACATGCCAAGTGACAGCATAGCGAAATGAGGAGTAGCTAAACTGTATTTACCCCGCTCACTCACGTTGACTGCCATCCAAGAGTATAAAATGATAAAAGACAAAGAAAGCAGACATAAGCAAGGGAGAAGACACTGAATTTCAGACAAAATGAGAGAATGTGAATATTTCTAATTATGGAACATGTACATGCAGACAGAGTGAATGTAAGGTTTGTTTGGGGTGGAGATGTGTTCAATGGAAGGTGAGACAAGATAAGTTGTTCATAGTAACACACAACAGCTCACTGCATAGCATATTAATGAAACGTAACATTACACCACTACAGTTAGTTCTGCTGCACAGCTGGTTTAGTTGTGATGAGTAACTGAGCCACATAAATGACTGCTCTTGGGAATATCTGGAAGTCTAATCTGTGTGTGCTAGTCTATAATTGCTTATTGTTTTACTCACACAATATACAGCCCATAATAGTAACACAGAATGCATCATCAAACACCCTTGATGTGTTCAAAAGTGTTTAAAGTAGGAATTCTTTTGGACATTAAGGATGTTAAACCAATTTTAGACAAAGAATGTGATACTGATGAACTACTAAATGTGATACTGATGAACAATTTGACTATAAATGGGTGATAGTTTCTATAACCATTTTATTCCTAAATGCTGGTTTATTTAAATGAAAAATTCTTAAATTCTCGGGTTTATTACATTCTAAGGCAAATTATGTAGTAATTACAAAGAAAATAATGATAACCAAGTTTTAGTCCTAGGTCTAGGCTTTATCTCTGTCTGCTAAATGCCAGGACTAGGCTTACTCCCTGTCTGTGTAAATGTAAAGCAACAGGTCTTGGGCATTTGAAAAGAGAATTTCAGTTTTTCAAAAACATTCAGAATAATCTGAGATGTAACCAAAGTCAAAAAGTGTTTCATTTTGAAATTTATAAATTGTGCAGTATAATTGTAAGAAACTTACTTTTTTTTAATAATATAAAAAAAAACTGTAATATAGTAGCATATTGGCTTTTGTTTCGGTAGCATTTTGCATAACAACACCTTGCATTTGCCTCCGTACCATGAATGTCTCAGGTATCAGACAGCACAGTTATAATTATTTTCTGTAATACTTTTCCATCAGGTAGTTTTTACAGATACCAAGTATTTTAGAAGCTCAGTTCTTATCACAACTGTGAAAAATTCTGTATCAGTAAGTTTCTCTAGAACTCAGCATTTCACTTTAAACCACTATGAATGACTTTGTTTACATGTCAATTCAAGACCATTACAGAGACTAAACAGAGTCTCGTAATACATTCAAATATATAGAGACTAGACAACATGTTAATGACACCACATTGACTAAATAAGCATAAGCATCAAATGTGTGCATTTGATAATTCCATTACTATTGCATTAATGATCACTTTATGCAAATATCATTTGGGAATTTCCACATTAAGCTGTAACTTAATGTTGTAAGAGATGTAATTGTGGTCATGTTTGTAGGAAGCTAGAGTAACATGACAATAGGACACGCAGATATAATATTTCACCACCACAACAGAACAGCTTCAGCTGCAATGGTGAAATTTGATTTCAGATTGGGATCTGTCATTTCACTCTTGAGAATGACAAGGCTGCACAGACGTGACTCAGACAAAAAGTAGCGCAGCTGCTTAAACACAGAAGTTATCTTTCCATTCAAGCTACAGGTTGCCAAAATGTTTCCACTCCATTCAATTCCATTTTGAAATTGAATCATTGCCAGACAGTGCAGTGCTGAGAAAGGCTGTAACAACAACTTGAAATAGAATAACTGTTCAGCAACTCTGCTGATTGCTGATCATCACTAGAACAAAAATATTAACAAATTAATTTGACATGATCTGAATTCAAATATGTTTGTAGTGAAATGACAGAATAAATCCATAATCTTAATCATGAGGGTGAAATGACATGAGAACTTACTTGACCCTTCTTCAGTCACCATTCCAAGGCTCTCTGCCTTTTTTTGTCTCTCAAAGGCATTCAAGTCCAGAACACTGAAGGACAGAGGGATATATCACACTGAAGTTACTGTGCCATGAATTTGGGGGACATAAGTCGGTTTGTAATATCACCCACCTGCATGACTGCATGAGTCCAGATAAACTTTTGAAAAACCCGGCATCTCTTTTTTCTTTCAGGTAGTCCAGCATTTTCTACGGACATAATACATATAGGATTTGGCTGCAAGAACATTATCCCTTGAAGGACCCTTATTCTACTTTTTTCTTATACTTATAACCCTAAGGTCCACCTATAATGCTTTATTAGGGATGCCACAGTACACTCACAATTGAATCAGATTCACAGTACTCTGTTCACAATTCGACATTCTTGCGGTATTTCGGGCTAAAAGGCAGGACGTGTGTGATGAAGGATGAACATGATAGGCTGCACTGTAGATTGTTGGTCGTTGTTCAAACACTGCACTTGCATTAAGTATTCAAAATGGTCTGTTTTTGCAGCACAGGTTCCATGTATGGACTGTCTGGACCAACAAATGAGTGCTACACTGTGAGACTTTAACAGTGTTTAAATATTGCATCAAACTGTTTTTTTTAAAAAGCAAGGGAATTTTGGCTTTCCATGATATGGACCCTATTCATGCTATTCACAGAACAATTTCTGTCCCAAAAAAGAACTGATGTGATTTTGCTAACGTTTTGCTTCATACCTGCTGAACAACCACGTTGCCTCCATTAAGAATAGAGATACCTAATTTTAGAGTGCAAGTCACCATGGGGCCAAGTCGCCCTGAAATAACAACAGAAACACTGGTTAGATCATGCATCATTTAGATCATGCAGTTTTCAATGTAATTTTAAGGACATAATGATGGTTAGAAAAAACCCCCCCAGCTATTTACCCTTGCTGGCACTGATCATCTGGAGCACCATCTCAGCAGCTCCACGGGCATGAAGCCTGTTCTGCTGGTACAGAATTTTCTGCTTCTCCATCTCCTTCTCCTGTGACCACAAACACATACAAAATGTTTTATCAAAACATAATCCAATCATCAAACCGTGTAATATCATGCTCGTTATGTGTTCATAACTGTACTGCTGTCGCACAGCCTTTTTTCTAAATCATTTACAGCTTATTTCAGCATCCTTTAAAATAAAAGGATGGACAATAAAATGTCACCACACCAGAAAACTGTACTGTTTCTACAGTTTCCATGTTTTTCTCCCTTAAAGTACATCAGCTTCTACACGTCATACAACAGACATACCTCGAATGTCTTTTCTTTTCCCTCTTCTTCCTCCTCCTCTTCATCTTCAGCACAGCTCTGTAAAGGAACCATTGCATTTTGTTACTGTCCTCTTTTTGATTGCTGTATCCACTACTTCCGCAGAGGTTGTCATAGGTATCCGTATAATAGCTAAGGAAAAATACCTTTGCCATCATATCTGCATACGCAATATACAAGGGATCTTCTTCCAGAAAACTACAGAGAAGAGAAATTAAAGAAAGTTATTTTTTAGCTTTCAAATAGAAATGGTACATTGTGTCCAAAAGTATCCAGACATCCCCATTAATAAGTAAATTCAGTTACTATAATGTGCACCTATTGCTGATTGAGATGTTTAATTGTGCACACATGGCAATGGTGTCTGTGCAGTGAAACTGCGTTCTCTGGGTTTCATCCACTGGAATGAGCTGGAGTGCCAATTATGATCCACAAACAAATCACCCAACATTAGTAACTGACCCCACTAATGTTTTAGTGGGTGGATGCAATTTATCACAGCAATTTACCAGCATCTAGTGTAAACTCTTTCCTGATGACTAGTTTTCCTATTAATAGCCTTTATTTCAGTAATGCAATGGATGAGTGGGTGTCTATAAACTTTTGGAAATAGCAGAACGGTTTCCAGAACATGGATTAATCCTAGTCTGGACTAAATTGCAGCACCAATAGTGAACCAGCACTAAAAAATAATTTCAGTCTAGACTTAGCCTTAATTGGTTCCTGGGAAACCGGCCCACAGTGTATATTAAAACACCTATTGTGAATCAGAATCAGAATGCTTAATTGATCCCAAAAGAAATTGCTTGTGTTATGACTGCAGAGACACACGGAGGCAGTGACGAGAGCAAAATAAAATATAAAGTAAATAAATTAAAAATAAAAATCTGTAGAAAAAACTATGCTATATAAACAAATGCTGAGTATAAATACTACAGATAAGTCAAATGAAATATGTGTATTTGAAGGATGCATGTCACCTTCTCTCAGTGAGGGCATTATGACTGAAGTGCAGGATGAGCTGATTGAGAGGATCTGGCTGACCCTCAGCTTCTGCTTCCTCCTCTTCTTTTTCCACAACCATGGGAGTTTTCTGCATGGAGAGCCACGCAAGTTACACAAGCCTGGGTGTCAGTTCTTTCACACACTTACACTCTCTTCTTTTTTATGACACCACTATCTCTCTCTGGCACGCTCACAAACCACCAAATCACTCTATGCTGTCAAAGACCACATATTTACCACAGGTTTTTTTGCACACAGCAACAAAAGCAAATTTCACTGATCTGCTCAAGTCTTTAATGCTATCCATTTGAATGCCTGCTTATCTAAAACAATGCACTGACTGTGTACTGTTTTCATACGCGTGCTTGCTGTCTCTTCGGGCGAGACCAAGAGTTCCACACAAAAGTCACATGCAGTTATCTTATCACTTTCACATGATGGCACACTAAAATGTTCTTCAGCATAGTGTCTCTCATTCCTGGTCCTATGGAACCATAAGAAGCTCCTTATGGTACAGCTTAAACACATCTGATTCAATTTCAAAGGTGACAAGTACCCTTGTATGCTTGATTCAGAGTATAAAGCTAGGACTGGAGTTGAGAAGCACTGGTTTAGGTGACATGCTGGATAGAGCATGGTCATTGCCTGATGTGATGCTCCAGGACTGTGTGTCCAAGGGATGGTGCAATTATAGATCAATGACCAGCTCATGATAGACATGCATAATTTTATGATCGTATAGCAATGAAAATGGCAGTGCAGTGCATGTTCAGAGATGTATTGTGATAATTGTAAATACATTTTGTGGGTTTTTTTTTTTTACTCCAATGTTAAACCATTTTGCTAATGTTAAATGTTAGTATCAGGCTATACTCCAAAACCAGTTATACTGCACATGAAATTGTAGCATGTTTAGGTAACGCTTGAGCTGTTACAGTTAAATCTATTCTATTGATAAATCTGTCATACCGAACATTTGTAAAATGTCCTAACTGTAAAGCACAATTTTTAAAGGGCCCATATCCAGAAAACTGCTTTCCTCCCTGTTTTTTTTTTTAGTTTGATGTGGTATGTAAATGTCTTTACAGTTTCAAGATATACAATTTAGTTCACAGCTTAAAAAGGCTGCAAATAAATAGCGCACTTTAAACTAATCATGGTTGTGAGATCACAGCTAATTTACATACGGACACAAATTTTACAGCGGTTTAAAGTGACTGAAGTGATGAGGATTGTTGTTGCTGCACTGCAATGCGTTGTGGAAGGAACACACAAAACACTACATGCTACACAACAGATGTGGGTAAACATATTAAACACAACACAGTTCCTGGCTGTCATTATTAATCATTACAGAATTTCAAGGGATCCAGACATCTCGAAGGAATGACAGTTTAGATGACTCTACAGAATTCAGTTTGCTTTTAGCAGGTTCTTCCAGATTAACTCTTTCTGTATTTAATAATCTTCTGTGGCTGCCATATAGATTTAGTATTTAAGTAAGTAGTGGGCATATGTAACTATATGTAACTAATGGTGACTATATGTCCCGATTTGTGAACTATGGCTCAAACCTATTACTATGTGCACCTTTTCCAAACTGATCTTCTAATCTGGTCATCAATCACATAAATAGATAATTACCACTGAAAAAAATATTTTAGTATTAGGCTTCACCAGGGTTTGGGTATTCCGAATCAAGGCTTTCATGTTGTCCAACAAACACAAATGACTGGTCTAGAATACTGCAAGCCAGCATTAACTACATCATATCATAGGATCACTAATGTGTTTTAAATATATTTTACTGAAACCATATCTTAATTCTGTCTCCAATTATTATGGGCCCTTTAATATTCATTAGTTTTTGTTGACTTTAATAGCAACTGAACTGCCTGAACCTACACAGAGACATGATTTCTAGATGAGGTGAACATGCCACCGACTCTCACAATTTACAGTACCAGACTTACGAAAGAAAGACGATACCCAAACAGAGAGGCAGATTGTGGTGGGACACGGCCGCCCCTCTTACCACTGCTGTGCTGAGATAGACTGCTCTAGAGAGGTGGCGAGGGCTGAGGCTCAGCCGAAAGTCATGCAGGGCCTGTCTGCTGTGTCTCTGTCTGTAGAACGCCACACAACCAGGGGAGCCAAACGCGGGCCGGGAGGAGAGCACGAGCCGGGAAGGGGTGCGCTCCCGCGTTTCGGCAGGCAAGGTGCTGGCCGCGGGGCAAACAGCAGGCACACACGGCACACGGGGCACCACCGAGGCCAGCCCAGTACTTACTGCCAGGTCCTGCACTAGCTTCTCCTCAAAGGAGTACTCCTCTGCTATTATCCAAAGTTTCTGATAGCCCGTGAAGAAGAGATTAATAGAGCGATGCCTGAAGAGTTGGGGGAAGAGGGAGGTTAGGATGAAAAAGAGGCAGGGGTAAGGAAGGAGGGAGGGAGGGCAAATATGGGAGGAAGGAAAGAAGGTGCATTCGGGTGTGGGGAGGTGAGAGGAATGTACGGCCCACGGCCTCCTCTGACTGGCCACCTTGATCATTGAAAAAAGAAAACCCAGGAAATCGGCATAGATTAAAAATAAACATTTTTTGTCCTTTTTTTTTTAATTGGATGCACTTATTTATCAGGTCCTAAAAGTACTGGAGCCAGTTACATTGTCTGATTCCTCATCATATTATCTGTAAAGTGGATTCTTTCCCCGGGATTCTGTTGTCATTAATGTAACGGTAAAAGAGAGTTGACAAAACTGGAAGGTGACCATTCAGAAGCAGATATTGAATGCTTGTGCTCAGTCCTTAGGTTGGAAGATGGACTGGAGGAAGATGTTGGGAACATGAGGTCTTTTAGGCTCACATTACCGTTAGCATGGAGAACAGACGGTCAAAGCTGGAGGTTTGGTACACCTTTTCCAGCCAAACGTACCCATAGCCATTCAGGAAGTAATTATTATTTTTGAATCTGAAGTGTATTGTAGAGACAACAAAGAGGAAGACATTTTAGGACTAGGAAAAAAGGTGTGCGAAAACACCAACTAGGGCATATTCCAAACTTTCATGTGGTAAGTTACAAAACAGGAGGAGCTTAGATCATCTTGAGTTGCAATTAGGAAAGAAGACTAAGGGTGGGACACTGATCGGGGGTAACAAATAATATTCTGCCTATCTGTGCCTGTAACATGACAAAGCTCTTGTTATGGCACAGTTTTGTAGATGAAATGTACTTGTTCTAGAGTGGTTACCTAGGGAGGTTATACAGCGGTGCCATGCGGAAGCAGGCCACCACAGCACGCTTGCGTTGTTTGGACAGCAGCTTCTGCCACACCAGTTTCTTGTTCCTCAGTGGCTGTTCCACCTGAAGGGAAAATCACTGAAGTGAATATCGTATTGTTCAGCTTTATATTTAAAAATGAAGGTTTCTGAAAAGCTATTGGCTTGGATGCATGGTTCTAGTAGTGACTGGTGAAAAGAAGGTTTGAGGTTTAGAAACATTTGACACTCATCTTTCTAGTGACATCTACTGGCCATCTGTTTTATTTTTTAAATGAAAAGATGTCTTGTTTTAATTGTGACAGTAAGAAAGAAACACTGACTGGAAGATTCAATTGCTATTCATTCTTTTCATAAATGAAGTGAAGTGGCCCCTTACAGTCATGTGTGAACACACCACACCACAGCATACAGTGTGAACAAGTGAAATTCTTTCTCTGCATTTAACCCATTCACCAAGTGAAGCAGGCGGATGCCACCAACGAGGGGCGCCCGGGGAGCAGTGTGTGGGGACGGTGCCTTGCTCAAGAGTACCTCAGTGGTGCAACTAGCAGTGCTGGGATTCAAACCCACAACCTTCTGATTACAGGAGCAACTCCCTAGCCACCAGCTGCTGTAGGCTATATGTTGGCTATGGCTCATAATTGGCTTAAAGTCACACTATGGCTCATAATGAAAAGTGTTGCCCTCTGTGAATGTACCCATGTCACAAATCCTGCAACTTTGTTTTTAAATGAAATTCTGCTGGAAATGATTCCAGATCAGGAAACGGGTTTTCTTGCCTGAATCTTCTTATTATATTTTTTCCCGCAATTTTAAAGCTATAAATGCATGTGTGGGTCTTTCTAGGATCAGATGACTGAAAACACATGTTAATCAGAAGTTAAAGCACCAGATTGATTTTGATGATACATTGACACGATCTGAAGCGTTTGAAGTTTGTCTGTGATAGTGTGACATTTGCATATACATTTTAATTTCATTATATAGTCACTGAATTGGAGGCAGGCTAAGGGAGTGGTCACTGCAAGGTATTGATGGGTTTGTGTATTCAAATGTACCAGTGTTTCTCACCTGCTCCAGATGGAAGACGGCAGATGAGATGCCCTGTATTCTCTCCACTGCGTGGTCAGCATTTGGAGACTCCTCGCTCTTCACAACCACATCCTTATAGAGGTTCAGCTGCCACTGTACTGCTGGGTCCTCTGTCTACAGTAACAACACTTTAATAAATCCCCTTAAACTGCAAACCTATTATTACCCATATAACTGATAACCAAATAATTAAATTACTCTAAAACAAAACTAAATTGCATTATTATAACATGTAAGTTAAATGTACTAAAATGTAAGTTATGTAGTTATGAAAGGTAGGAACGGAACTACACACCCACATACTGACTCTTGGGTTAATTTAATTAGTTAACAATTGCCATGATCATTCATGACATGTTATGAACACTGTCATTAAAAACACTTAATTCTGTATTTTCTTCTTTTTTCTTTTTACACCATTTGGCAACACTGGCTGCTCTTCACATTGTATGAACATTTCATGACAAACAAAAGCAACAGTCCAAACTCATTAGGAATAAAATTACATTAAAAGTAAGATACGTTTCCATTACAGAGATGCAAGATTTTGTTGAGACAGTCACAATAAACAATAACAATACATTTGTTAGTTGAAATTGTTTATCTCTACATCTTTAGCTTACCTTCTCCTGAAGATGGAGGTTCTGTTTCAGATAATCTTTCACTTCATCATCTGTGTCTTTCTGTGAAAGGCAGCAAACTAGACGGTTACCAAGGAAAGCTAATTGGAATCATGCAAATTTCAAAAAAGCATATTGAACATGGAAATAGTGAGCAAGGTGGAGTCATAAGAAGGATTAATGCTCACCAGGCTGTAACGGATCTTGGCCAGAGAGATGAGCTCCTGATCTCCAGGGGTGCACATGTTAAGACCAATGGGCAGCAACTTCTTATGAGCTGCTACGATTAGAGACGTCTGAACAGAGTACAGTTCTCCTCTTCTCTTCTTCCCTCTCCTCTCCTGGTCCTGGCCTCCTGACTGGTATAGACCACAAACCCACAACAGTGTTATTATTACACTGTTTGTTTCCCTGCATACGTCCTCTGCATAATTCATGTTACACCGTGTTCATTATACTAATTTGTACTATTGCATTTTAATTAAAGAACAACAAATGTTCTTTATTAATCTCATTGAAGTCTCTAAATAATATAAGAGCTCATTCATAATAATCTTAGAGGATGTGATAGCCATTTAAACTCTTTAAAATGATGGCACTGTACAAGGATAGAGGATGCGTAAAGGGAGGGATGCATCTCAAGAAGACTCTCTATAAAGATGAATTTTTAGAGGATTTTAACACTCAACCATCTAATCTTTCAAACTCCGTGGGGTCATTAGCTTACACGTTTCTGTCTCTGAAGAAAATAAGTCTAATTTAGGTGAGGAATTACTGTGGGTTTACCTTTGACATCTTGGTTTTGCTGTCTCCGGTGAGGAAGGCTAGGTTGTTGATTTCATTTTGCACCACAAAATTTTGCTCTTCTCTTTTGAAATTCTGAGGATGAAGAAGCAAGTGGTTTGTGAGAAGTTGGGAACAAGTAAATTAGGACATTTTCTGCAGTGAAAACTTATAAAGAACTTACATGAGATTTACACCAGAGAATGAAAATCTCTGACACCATTTTAAAGAGCGTGGTTGAATCTGCATCAGGTTCTTTCAGCCACTTGGATCTGAATTAAGTGAAAAAGAGTTACCCTTCTGACTCCAAATCTGCCTCTTCATTAAATACTTATTCAGCGATATGACAGTCAACAATTCTTATAAGACATTGTTTATGAGGAGTTTTAACTGGGACTTTTAGATTGCTGTATCTCTAGGAAAATATCCCACTAACCCCTGGCCCTCCGTACAATACCAGACAAAAGTCACACTACCTGTTGTTGTCCACATAGCGGATAAGCATGGGGTAAAAGGCGTAAAGGTCCCTGCAGAGGACAGCAAATTCATCCAGTATCTGCAGCTCAGCCTCCTGGGTGTCAGCCCTAGTCTCAGTCTTCAGTAGCTCCTCTTCCGACACCACTTTCACAGTCTTCTTCTTCAGCTTCTCCAGAGTGGGAAGGAAATGAGTTCGCAAAAGGTCTGCACCTGCTTTGCTAATGATTGGCTGGGTGTACACTGAATGGACATGAACAGAGCAGAGACGCTGTGAGAATTGTACATTATTCTGTAAGACTCAGCATTTTCTTAACACTATTTAGATTATTTTTCACTTTTCACAACAGAAAGTTTGTGCCAAATCAGAAGACGTGCATAAATTCAGCCATAGTATAATGTCAGAGCAAGTTAGAGTAAAAAAAAAAAGCATTTCATACCATTTTTATACTTAGGTCGAAAATTAGGTTACCAAAAAGGCCACTTCAGTGGACTGATTTTTCATTCACTAAAATCACAGCACCCACCTGCAATCCTCTTCATCCAGGAAGCTTCATCAATGCCAAGGTTGTTGTTGAGGATCTTGAGGATGTTGCCAAGGATGAGGCTGAGGTGCTCGGAAGTGACAGTGGTACAGCAGCTTACATCTGGCGGCGAGTTCTCAGGGCCTTTTGCCCACCAGTAGGAAAGATAGTTACACAACATGGGCAGGATGACTTCTATGACTTGGGGCATTTCTGTGTAGCGGGCACCAGACTCTGAGATATCATGGATGTCTTTCATCAGGCCATCCAGATGAGGCATCTCAGGACACATCTCATCCACAGTGTCAGGCATGCTGAGAACTAGAAGCAGACAGGCATTATCCAAACTGAAACTGACAATAGCGATCTTTTATTGGTTCGCTCAGGCCATTTATCAATTGCTGGATCTGACACGGAAACTCACTTGCTCTCTCACGAGGTGTTTTGGTGTTGAAGACAGAGCAGGGGTTGTGCATGTTCAGATGAGACTCCAAGAAGGCCACTGGCATGGCACCTACCAGAGTGGCCAAACACTCCCCAAGTGCAGGAAGTTGCCTGTTTAAATACAGTGCAGAGTACGAACACAAACATTAGATCATATAAAACGATAACTCATAACTAAGGTGATTACAAAAGTCAATTACTTCTCAACATAGATGTTCTTTCCAGTTCCCAGAGAGTAGAGGCTGGTAAGGATGCGGTAACAGGACAGCTGGACATCATCCACTAAGATACAATGACAGGACAAAAAATGATGTTATGTTACAATCAGGAACATCATTATCCTTTCACCAGATTTAACCTGCGTAATACATCTTGTAGTTAAATCTATTACTCGAAGCCTTTTACAACAAAAATAGAATAGGGTGAATATCACTGGAGAGTGCCTTTTCAGGTCCACAATTTCCATAAATTCAAATCTTAATTTCCCATTCATTTTATGTCCTATTATAAATAACAGGCATTCAACTTGAAGACATGTATATTTGCTGAGCTCCTGCACAAAGTTTCTGTTATTGTATGTAATAATATTGTATGACTGACAGGGTGGACATTTTGGGAGAACGACAGGATGGACATTCTGGGAGAACGACAGGGTTGACTTATGTTAGCATTTCAGGTCACTACAAATTAGCTAACTAGCTAGTCTGTTGTTGAAAATAATTTTATGCAATTAAACTTGCATATTTTGAACATTTTGTACACTGATCACATCCTCATATATTATGCTGACAGGGTGGACATGGTAAACTTGGGTAGAGCAAATAAACAACTTTTACCAAAATCATCAAACACATTTACCTCAGCAGTTGAAATTTCCCTTCACTGAGTAGAGAAAAAACAGTTGTAATGTCACTGCAGCAGATGACCTTTTCTTAAAGGAACAAATTTCTCAATACGACGGGGTGAATCCTTTATGAATGTATTTAATATTATATTAACATGGCAAATTACTTGTTTATATCCAGGACAGCAAAAGGCACCGCTCAGTGATATTCATCCAAATTACAAAGCCCAAAATTCCAACATTACAAAGCCCATGTGTATACAATAAAATGTTTGCATTTTAAGTCTGAATGTGTAACTTGCAGTATGGCCATGCTCTGCCGTATCGTGTGAACTGGGAACAGTGAATTTGGCGTGTACTCTATACGTCTATGCGTTTGAAAGCCAAAAGAGCCACCGGATCTTCTTAGTGATCTGATGCAAATGATCCGACTCATTAAAAAGAAATTCCTATAATTAATCACGTCATAGTGTAGTAGAAACAGCAGACTCGGGTTGAGCGTATCTGCACATTATGAGATGTCACTTTTCTTGTACTTTAATTTTAATTTCTCTTGGTTTGAGAGACGATCGCCATTAGCGACTGAAATGAAAAAACTAGTCACAAAATAAAAAATCTAGTCACACTGGCGACCATTTTAGTCGCCATCTGGAGTGCCATCTGAAGTTCAAGAATACAGTCAGGTGAGAAATATACGTGGAAGACAGTACCAGCCTGTAGATTCCACCCATATGTACTATGTACATGTTAAAATTGCTCTATGGCTGGTATACGCTTTTGTGTTCCCGTCAATGTCAAAATCAGACCTATGCCCTATGGGGACCCCTCCTCCATTTTTCTTCATATTTAACCATCATTATAGAGGCTGAATGTTAATACAATGCTTCGATCAAAATCTTTGAAGATGAGGAAACAGCAAAGCATCTCAGAGGCAGCGGAGAGACGTCTAGAGCCACGTCCATGCGTCCCCCCCATGGCTGGGGAAGGTAGGGTTACCACAGTGTCCCTTCCTCACTTCCGAGTCGTGACTTGGCACTGCCGGTTCACTGAAGCCCCTCCGTATGAGAACGAGCATAATTGTCAATTCTGAAGCTGTCACTGCATGAGCATCCTTCCCTCAGAAACGTGATGCACGAGTTAGCAAGCGCTGACGTTGCCGCCATCTCGGAGAGTGTGACTGGAGACAGATAGAGAGAGAGAGAGAGAGAGAGAGAGAGAGAATGAGAGACAGGGCGAGAAAGAGAACCACGTGCTCAGCGTCACTGCGACGAGTGTAACACGGCAGTAATCTCATTTTCGTGTTTGATGAAAACAGCAAGCGGAGCGCTCGCTGAAAGACGCAGATCCAGGAGTCGTTGGCCTGATGAAAGGCCTATTTCTAGAGGCACAGGCCGCATCATTGGCTGCTGATTATTCGTGGCTGCCTGCTGCAGATGTTAACTCGGTGCTGATGGGGCCGCGTTGGGACTCTGACAGTGTGCAGATGAAGCTGAAATAATGCCGGGTGCTGTCAGGCAAAGCCAACTAACATGATAGTTGTCACTAAATTACAGTAATTATGAATTATAGAGTCTCGAATTGCTGTTTGTTCATCTTGTGGATCACCCTTTGAATATGGAACATTTTAGTACTTTGCTTAAATTATATATCACAGACTTCGTTGGACAGATTGGATATTGAAGCATTTCTTCTGGATTAAAGCCTAGCCTCTGTGTGTTCCAACTCGCTCCCTGGCAGCAGTAATCAGTAGTCTTCAGCAGTGATGGAGACAGATGTTCTAGTATGCTAAGTGGACTCCACAGAAATACTGCAAGAAATGCAATAAAATAACTTTATTATAGCACTGAGCCACTCTTGGCTTGACCTCTCAACCTAGAATTTACTCTGACATGTAAGAACCACTCAAAACACTGCTGTTCTCTACACTTGTAGACTAGTGCAAATGAATAGTTTTGCAACTCAGTGGGTCTATAAGGTAATTAAACCCCATAGGGTGGGGTCCACTTACCTAGTAGTGAATGGAAGAACAAAAGTTGCAAAGCAATGCCTTTCTCATGAGCACACATTCTCACAATCCTATGCTGTTCTGCTGAGAGTCATTATGTTGTATTGCTTCAGAAAGTATTATAGGCCTTTTCTGTATTACTGGAACTGCTGTAATGTTGTTTCTTACCTTTACTGTGCAAAAGTGCACTTTCTTAATATACGCCTCTTTCAGACTGAATAAGGTTATTTTTTATATCATTGTCAAGGTTAAGCACAGGTGGAGAACTGAGGGGAGGATATATTTCAAAATGATTTGTTTTATTTTTATAATCATACACTTTTGTAATCATACTGGATATATTAAAAGTTATAGAGACTATTAAAATGCCTGTACTTTCAAGGGTATAAACACTTTCAGAACGGAGGTATTCTCAAGGCACACTACCTTTAGTTAGGGAACAATAACTGTACTATATTCTATTGATATTTTAAGATGCACTCTCCGTACACATTGTCTTGACTCTAGGTTCTTTTCTATTTAATTTGTGGAAAGGTACAAATATGCTCCTCTCTCTTGGGAAAGCAAATGTAGTGTTTTATAATAATAATAATAATAATAATAATAATAACAACAACTATAACAGTAAATATTGTTTAAAAGACCATTTTTTTAATAACAGTTTAATAATAGAACCTTTAACATGGTTGCACCTTAGGGCCAGGTTGTACCTTTGAGAGTACATTTAAGTGTTTGTGTGAAGATTCCAATTTTGTGATGCATGAACACACCACAGCACACACTGTGAACCGTGTGGAATTGTTCTCTGAATTTAACCCATTCACTAGGAGAAGCAGTGGGGAGATGACGAGTACCTTGCACAAGGGTACCCTGGGATTCGAACCCACAACCTTCACAAGAGCAACTCCCTAACCACAAGGCCACTAGTTGCTTATACCTTAGGGGTAAATCTACCAGGGCAGTACCTGAAAATATAGTAATGGCCCCTCTCTGCTGTCCCATTACACTGCAAATGAGTCATTTCACAGCAAGAATGTTCCAGGTTTGATTCCCAGATGGGGCTCAGCATCCTTTACTTATCTGTGTGGACTCCACTGGGTACTCCAGTGTTTTGCCACAGTCCAGTGACATGAAGGTCAAGTAGACTGGAGATGATAAATTTCCCCAGGTGTGAATGTGTGTATGTGTGTGACTGTGTTTGTTCTTATGTCTTTCCCAGGTGTTTCTTTCCTATTTGTGCTATGACTGCTGGGATAGGCTCCAGCACCGCAATCCTGGTTAAAAAAAAAAACAACTCAGATTATATATACTGGAGACTGACCATCATCCTTGGAGTCCAGCTGCAGTTTTGTCTCCCACATTGTTGTAATCTTGGTTATATAGGAAGGGACTCTAAATAAGAGGTGGTGTGTAAGACTGGAGGTCTTCAGAAAAGTTGGAAGTTCAGAGAGGGCAAACCATTCAGACATTTTCATGTATGGAAGTAAATTAGTGAAGTAATGATGCAGTGCGCTCTTGCAGCATGTCAGGCACTCTCTAGAACATCAGAAGAATCTGACCCTTCCTCACCACGAAAGTCACACATCTCCAAACTAGACTACTGCAACTCCCTACTGGCTGAACTTCCACAGAAGGTAACTAAACCACTCCAACTGATTTAGAATGCTACTGCAAGGTTAGTCTTCAACGTTCCTAAGTTCACTCACACCACACCTTTACTAAAGAGCCTTCACTGGCTCCCTGTGGCTGCTCGCATTTAGTTCACTTGCTTTCAAGAATGGACATATCAGCATTGATCAAACAACATGTCTCTTCTCGTCCTCTCAGGGCTTCAAGCACAGCTCGTCTCGAGCCTCCGCTGCTCAAAAGAAGAGGGAGACATGCATCCAGACTCTTCTCAGTCTTGGCCCCCCAGTGGTGGAACGTACTTCCTCTTCTGATCAGATCTGTGGAGTCCCTCGCTGTCTTCAAGTGTCGCCTGAAGACCCGCCTCTTCAAGGAGCACCTTGGTGACTAACTATGTCTCTCATTTTTCTTGCTTATTTCTTTAAAAAAAATCCCCATCCCTTCCCTACCTTTAGGGATTACTTCTGCCTTTTCTTGACATGTGTTGTTTTGATATTGTGTGACAGGTGTTGTTTAGGAGTACCGAGCGTTTAGGTGTACCGAGCGTGCAGTAACTTGAATAGGTTGAATAGTAGACGCTGATTTTAACTTTAGCTTACAGGTCTAAGAAACAGATATAGACTACTTGAGCACTGATGTAGGTCACTCTGGATAAGGGGGCGTTCACATATCGCGCCTAAAAACGCGTGGAAAACCAGGCGTGGCGCTTTCTCCTTCTTTCCAAAAGCACTCGGGCGCTTGTGCTCTGGAAGTGTCTGTCGTTGCTAAGCAACCATTAGCCACGCTCTCCATTTATTTCAGCAATGGATTGCCACCAACGAAAAACCCTTGCTGTGACTCTGCTACAACATTTATTTACGTAGAAAAGAAAAAAACGCTGTAGTGTTTGGGTGCACCCCATTCTTCAAAAACGTAAAAAACATGGGGAATTTCACGAGCTGACAACGGGAGGTTCAAAGCCTGTTTCAGACTTGACAAGGACCAGTTGGATTATATTTTAGGAACTGTTGGCCCAAGCATCGGCAAACAGAGCTTCTGCCTTGAAACCATCTCTCCTGCACAACGGCTCTGCATTTGCAGGCGTCAGTGTAACGGAAAAGGCGAGGAGGCTAATTGGTTGAATCTTGTCACATCACCCGCGGCGCGCTTGCGGCATTCTGAAAAGTTGAGATGTTTTCAACTCGATGCGGCACGGACACGCCTTAAAAAAACAGATTTCGTGCTGAATTTCCAACTGAATTTGTCCAAGTGAAGTCAAAATGAAGGTGCTGAATACTACCGATTGAATAATAAAAGTTTTTTTTGCTGAATTTGAAAGGCTGAATGTTTCTATATTGAATATCAAATGCTGTAATTACAATTGAAATAAATTAAACCCAAACTTCACTACATAAACTTACATGCATTATCATTCAAGCATGTTTTTATTCATTTTCAACAATTCAATGTTTTTTTTTTCAAATACTTTTGTCATTAGTTTACTTCCATAATGATGTTGATGAAAATGATTTGAATACTAGTAGTTGCCACAAGTCAGCATCATTGGAAATGAGTACTGTGTGCAGATTTATTTGCTTTAGTAAGCAGTCAAGCTGCTGAGTTTCAGAGGCATTGTGATTTATTGAGGGATTTGGTGGGAAAACATGAAAACAATAAGTTGCAGTAATCCAGACGAGATGCCATGAATACATTAACAATAGTTCTACATCATGAAAGCTGAGAGGAGCGATGACAAGCAATGCGGCTATAGTAGGAATGCTGTTTTGGTTGTAGTGGGAATATGTCTGCAAGGAGAATGCAAGAGAAATCACTTACCCTTGAAAGAGCTTAGAGGACTTGATCCTGCAAGCATGATCTCAGTTTAGAATTGAATTTCTGTTTGTACCCAAGGTATGATTTCATGAATACAGATCATCAGTTAAGTGAGAGAAAAAAACAGTGGGTGGAGTGTTTAGAAAGGTTGGACATCATCAAGCTCAAATTTAAAATGAATACCATAATTGGAAATTAGGGAGTATGCAGATGACAAATAGAAAAGGGCTTATGACAAAGCCCTGTGGAACACCATGGAAGACTACTTGTATGAACCAGTAGAAACTAGCCAACCTAGCTACACTATTATCACAAATGTCTAGATATGTGGGAAGAATGCAGAAGTAACTGTATGGCTACGATCAAAAGGACATTAACTATTAATAACAACAAGTTTTTTTTTTAAATCTATTCACATGTGGGCATCAACTTCATTTAAATCAAAATAGTCTTTCTTCATTCACTTTCTGTGACCACCTCACTGTGGTTGCGGGTACCTGGAGCCAATGGGTGTGAGACCGGGACTCACCCTGGGTGGGGGACCAGCCCAACTCAGGGTGCAGGTACACACACACACACACAGTCAATTTAGAATCCCCAATTCACCCAGACATGTGCATGTCTTGGACTGTGGGAGAAACCAAAGACCCTGGATTAAACCCACAGCACCACGAGGAGAACATGCAAACTCCACACACACAAGACCAGATTCAAATCCTCAACCCTGGAGGTGTGAGGCAACAGTGCTACCCACTGCGCCACCATGGGATCATGTTAAATGCAAATATGAAGTGGTACTACTCATCACCCAGGGCATGAGCATCTTCATTTCTAGCTCCATTACTCTTGTAGCTCCAGTGAAAAACAAAATAAGCAAACTTTGGACAGAACATTGATCAATGTTGGGTAAAATGGTGGAAAATTGATGCCATGCTACAGCAAGAACATGTTTATTTCTCAACCTACCCAACATGATGCCACACACCAAGAAAGTCTTCCTGTACTAGGCATTACCTCAACACAGCTGCTGATGACAACACCTCAGACATTTGTGCTCTACTCCCCTCTGCGGCCCAATCAAACGCAGTGGCGTGAGAGCGAAAAGAGAGCCCAGCGAGAATTCATCCCTCATTCTCCAAAGACAGCTGGGAGATGCTGTGCCCCAGCCATGCTGAGCCACTCCTCACTCACCCACCAGATATTTACTCCCTCCAAGTCCACAGGAAATGAGTACGTCTATCTGTCTATCTCGCTTTCCCCCATGCACTCGCTCATGCTGTAGCAGGCAGTTTAGATGGACTCTAATATGCAATAGTGAAATTACTCAGATCAGATCGATAAGAAGAAGCATGATATAAGGTGGTAACTACATTGTGAGATCAAAAAACTACCTGTAATTTTCAACACATCCCAGTATTAGCATCTACACCTTTGCTTCATATATTCACAACAGGAGTGTCCAGCTCTGGTTCTACCACTGTGATAGGTTGTTCTTGCACTGAAAAAAAAGTGAAATAATCTTAAATCCAGTGAAGTTAAGTAGGTTTATTGTCATTTCACATACACAGCACACAGTGAAATTCAGCAACAAAATTCCTCCAGGACAATGGTACTTTGCAAAAACAAAACAGAAACACCACAAGACAGGAAGAAATGCATACAGGACAAGACAGAGAGTGCAAGAAAAACACAGGAGCAACAAAACAACAGGACAACATATAGTACAGTCGACAAAAGCAGCCACAGCACAGGTTTGAATGAACACAGTATTATGAACAGCAGAGTCGATAAGATTGACCATAAATAATAATTGTGCAAACAATGCCAGGGCAGAGAATGTGCAGTACATGATAAACAGAGTGGTATTTACACCAACTGGTGGGGTTAATAGTTCTTTGTTTCAGACCGAACAATTAAGTGTATATATACATTGTGTTAGGAGAGGGAACAAATTTAGTTAAGGTGTGTGTTTGTGTATATGTGTGTGTGTGTGTGTGGGTGGGGGGGGTGCGGGTACAGTCATGATTTAGTTCTGACTGAGGAGTCTCGTGGCTTGCAGATACAGAGTGTGGTGTAAATATCCGTGACAGAGGGAAGAGAGATCCCAATCATCTTCTCAGTGGTAATACTGTCCTCTGTAGGGTCTTGCAATCCAAATTGGAATAATATCTATACCATGCTGTGATGTAGCCGCAGAGAATGCTCTCTGCAGTCCCTCTACAGAATGTGGCGAGGACTGGAGGGCGTGTGCTCTCATCAGTCTCTGCAGGGAATAGAGATGCTGCTGGGTAATGGAGTTGGTGTTGAGGTTATGTCATCAGCAAACATGATGTGGTTTGAACTGTGCATTGCTACACTGCTGTGGGTCATCAGTGTGAACTGCAGAGGGCTGAGCACACAGCCCTGGGGGGCCCTGTGGTGCTCAGTGTGGTGGTGATGGAGATGATGTTCCTTATCCTGACTGCCTTAGGTCTCCCAGTCAGGAAGTCCATGATGTTTTCAAGCCTAGCAGTTTCTGCTTCCCGTTCAGATGCTGAGGAATTATGGTGTTGAACGCTAAACTGAAGTTAATGAACAGGATTCTCACATAAGTGTCCTTTTTGTCCAGGTGGCTTGACAACCACTTCAGCAAAAATTATGACATTTTTACGGGAAGATGGCCTCTAGGAGGTGTACAGCAAAAGCTAATTTCACCTAATTTCTGGAGCAGTGCCACCTAGAGAATAACATCAATACAAAAATCTAGTTCTTCTTTAGGCAATATCTTGTGACATAAAGGTTCAAACTTCAGAAAGTTTTACATGGTTTTACATATACAACATGTAAACTTAAACTTTTACATATAAGTTTACATGTTGCATCACTACCATGCTTTTTGGAAGCACACAAAATGTTGTGAAATTTCTTAGGGTAAATTGCAAACGACATATTTCAGTATCTCAAAAACTGCTAAAGCTAAAGTTTTAAAGTTTGGTATGTTTACATTTGGCTACCTTTGCTCACATCTCCTAAAGTTTAATTTGGTTCCCTAAACAAAATGGCCACCAACGGCCAACTACATGCATCAGCCACCAATGCATTCCTGAGTGAATGGGCATTCCTAATGAAAATTTGAAGGCTCATTCACAATGCCATATAGGTGATATTTATACGGTTTTAAACAAATCAGCCATAAACTGTTACTACAACAAGCAACAACATGTTTTCCACAGACATTGTTTGGTCTATCCTTAACATTCAGTTTGTCTTTAAATCCTCTTTTGTCTGTTGACATGGTTAAACCATTTACCATTTAACTTTTTGTAGGTATTTCTGAAAGTAAAACTATTTTATAATGTCTTTTAAAAAATGTTTTAGTCCCTTGCCCCTATTTTAGATTAAATGTCACAGTGGACCCCCAGACCTTTTTTCTTAGGACTAGCTTCCCCCGCAATCATCGCTCACCATTGAACTGTTGGCACACGGTTGGCATGTATATATATAAGTTTACATTTACCGTTTTAAAAACTTTTAGATATGACACTTATAATAAACACATAATAATGTATAATAAAATGAATAAAACTGAAGTGTGTCTCTCCGTCCATCCTGCAGCCCCTCAGGGGGCCACAGTTCCAGTAGCCATTTTTTATGTAACTTCTTTCAGTCTTTGTTCCAAAAAGTTACTTTTGTTGTGTAAGTACGCAAGTTTCTGTAGGATCACCTTTTAAGTAAGAAAGATATTTTGCACCATTTCAGAGTCTCTCATCGTTTATCTGAGGCTCTTTGCTCAAAATGACATGCATTGACCAACTGCAGGGACAGTCCCACTGGGACAACCAAGGGTTAAATGCTTTGCTCAAGGGCACCATGAAAATAGCCATCAGAGCCCTCCTGAGCTGCGGCCAACCAGCACCTGATGATGTTTAACGTCTCAGTTCAGCAAATGCCCACCCCAGGGGTATTTGGCACAAAATATGAGTGATGACTGCCAAAGGGAATGGCCACTTCTCAGCCGGTTGCAAGCTTTTTACAAGCAGAGTGTGCATGTATAACAGCAGAATACTGTATTCCACAGTAAATGCTGTGGCTGAGAGGTGCAATTCCTGGCAAAAGTTCTGGAATCGCCACACTTAGAGAACATTCACCCAGCTTTATTTAGCAGATAAGAAAAATTACTGATATGACACAAAACATTTTTTGTTTAATAGCCAAATATCCTGGCCTTATCCTTACATGACATTATTTTAAATAATGGCATATCGTTTCCAAGAACAAGTTATGGAATCAACAACAACAACAAAAAAGCACAATTAGTGCTTTGTTGCTCCGCCTCAGGCCTGAATTCTTTGAAGCATGGACTTCACTGATGAAAAATTAGATTATCCTCCCAGTTGGTTCCAACACTGGGATTAAGATCCACACTGTTTACTGGATGTGTCACTGAGTAATCTGATTTGGTTGAAGAAAACAAGAAAACACTCTTTGCTCTGCGGCACAGATGCATCATCACCACCCTGAAAAATGACTTCAATGGAACGAGAAAAATTTCTAATGTTTCAGTGTACACCAGTGCTTTGACTGTAAAGGTAATGATCATCATATATTGTTATATGTTTCATTAGAATAACTCCAAACTGAAATTCCAGCATCATCTCTTTGGCCAATGCAGATTCAGGATTCATCATTGTAGAGCGCCATAACCCTAATCCACACTCCATAATTGTCTATAACCACTGTACTATTCTGTTTAGGTGTTAGGGCTACTTTACTTTGGCTTTTCAGGATGTGAATTCCATTTCATTCACATTTCTTATACTCCTGTCCACAAGGAGAACATAAGGGAACTTAAAGCACTGTTTTAAATGATCATTTCTTATATTGATGGAAAGTGTTGGAACAGTTATATCAACTATGTGTATAAGTAATTGCCCCTCAGCTTTATATCTGGTGCCACTATTAGCTTCACCCTTCCAGTAACTGGAGATCAGGCTTTCACATCACTGTGGAGAATTTAGACCGTCTCTTCTTGGCAGAATTGTTTTGATTCAGCCTCACTGGAAGGCTTTCAAATTTGAGCTTCTTCACTTTACTCTCATTGTAGCTCATTACTAAGGTATCACTCTCGGGTTACAGTTTTAGCCCTGTTCAAGCTTCTTAGCTATGTAATCCCCTGTCTGGATTCATTTTTGTCATATTATTTCACAAACCTGTCAGACTTATGAAAGATTTCTGTCAGCTCTGCATTAGGTTCTCAATTTTTGCCTTAGATTTCTTGTTTTCTCCTCTGCACTTCAAAATGAAAGTTACTATCAAATATATTGATCAGTGCCTGTATTTACAGTAAAATAGGATGATTTAGAATAAGCCACCTATACATATACGTATATGAAATACATTATAAAATCGATGTACAATGCATAATTTGTGTGAACAAAGAAAGAGAATTTGAGTCTATATCAGTCATTTTTAATTTCACCAGCTGATTGATGATGGGTGGGCAGATGCTGTAATAAGTAAATATATTACTAACAGCTACAAGTTAAATGTATGTTTGTGTTTGTTTTCATTTTCTTTTTAATAAACACATAATAACACACTCAACACACTCAGTCTCTCTTCAACATCCTCCTCCCAACACACTCAGAGTCCCTCCTCAGCATCCTCCTCCCAACACACTCAGTCTCTCCTTAACATCCTCCTCCCAACACACTCAGTCTCTCCTCAGCATCCTCCTCCCAACACACTCAGTCTCTCCTCAACATCCTC
>JBBPCY010000156.1:4790527-4803855 GCA_037974405.1 Brachyalestes nurse
ATACCATTATCAGTTCGGTTCTCATAAAAAATCTGCGTTAGACTGAATCCGCGACTGCTGATCCATGTAAAACTGGGGGATTACTGTACTGTGTTTATATAATAATATAATCAAATAATCAAAAGTCTAAAAAGCAAAAGTAATTCAGTGCAATTGATTATAAAGACCAATCAGTCATCAAATAGCAATAATTTGTTCTTCCAATAAACAAAATCAGTAGTAATTGCATGTACTGTTGTAGTAAATGTTTAAACTCCAACATCCTTGGCAACTGTCAAGTCAAATTATCAGTCATAGTTCACAAAGTTTGGATGTACTCGCTCTTACCTGAAGTCAAGTGAACATGCCAAGATGTGCAGACAGCTCACCATAGTGGCAGAGTCACTTCCTGAGAGAGGAACAGTGCTGAAGTGAAATAACTTACCCAAAAACAAAACAGATAGAAAAAAGACGATCAAATTGTGAATGTTCTTACCAAACAGAGAAATCCTATGCCTGACAAGAGATGCCAGCTTACAGAAGAGACTGTAGAAATAAGCGAAAAGTGAAGAAAGAAGAAGACCGAAGTGAGAAAGGGGAGAAGAATACATACTGTGTTCACATGGGACTTTTTACGAAATGCCATTTTGGGCATTTATTACCATTATAATACCATTAGAATGCAACTCTATCACAATTACATACCAATATAACAGTTAAATATGTTTACTTCTTTGGAGACTATAATATGAGGCTTAACCTGGTGATCATCTCCTTTTCTTTGTTAGAAGCATAGCCACTGCTGCTTAGGCTGATGCTGGGAGAGGACAGGAAATAGAGACAGTGGTTCTTAAAGTACTGGTCAATCAGGGGCAACAGAACCTGCAATGTGAAGAATCAGGAACAGAAATATTACACCTCATCAAATGGTAAGTGGTAAGTTAATATTCCTGGCATACATGGTAGCTTGGGTGTGCTACTAAAACATGTTTGAAAGAATATTTGTACTGTTGCCACATTGCCATCTTACCTTTGCAAAGAACTTTATCTCTTGTTCATGAGGTGATTTGTCTGTTTTTCCACTGGTGGCCATGGCCTCTGTAAAAACAATTTGTGAAGATAAGTGCTACAAAACAGAACTGTTCAGTACTGAGAGATTCCATTTGTTACTGAGCATCTGTGTCTATATATCTCATTCTCTTTCACACTCTCGTTCTTAAGTTTCATGTTTTATGGACCATCTTTTATAGATCAGCTCACCAAGATGTGCTATGAATTCCTGTGCAGAGTCCACATAACTCAACAGCCTTTTAAGGAACTTGTAGGCAGTTCTCTTCTCTATATTGGAAGAGTCTTGCTCCATATCCTTCTGACCTCTGGCAAAAACACAGAAAATCACCAGTAAGTGTGTCATTAAAACTGACTTAAATGTCATGTTCAGACAATATATTATGAACATGGATGCACTGTTGCTGGAAGCCAGTTAAGAGAGGAATACAAAAAGTGCCAGAACATACACACACAAACCTGCTTATTGCATATCCGTTGACCTGCATGTACTTGAAGAGCTCTTGAGCCTTCTCTCTGTCTCTGTATTTCTCCTTAGCTGTCAGAGTGTCATATGGCACCAGAAGAGGATGAGTCCCACCTCCTGCAAAGAAAAACACGGCTTTTGCAGCTAACTGTGAAACACTAGATGCCACAGGCAGGTCGCCAGAATAAAAAATACCTTTACTATCTAGTTCCATTTTCTTCTTCTTTGCCCAAATATTGTGGTAATTCTCTGCAACAGTCTCCACCATACCCTGTGGAATAGACAGCAAACCAGTTTGACAGATATATTTCCATAAAACAACATACAATATGATCAAAAACAGCAGTAGAGTATTTAAAACCTATTTGTGAATTATGCACCCATAAGTGTTCCCTGCACTATATGCTGAAACCAAAAAATTCAAACTTACCTGTAACTCTCTGGACAGAATTACATTATCCAAATCCACAGGGTCTGGATTAAATCCACCACTCTAGAAAGATGTAACAAATACATTTTATGTTAAAACAAATTGATTTTCTTGCCATCATTGTGCCTTAAGCAAACATTTCTCAACCTGGGAAGACTCTGAGGTCTTGAGCTGTTTCTCTGTCTCACGCTGCTGGAAAATGGTCTCTCCCTCTTTGGTCCTCTCAATGGTCCAGCCCATGGCCAACATGCTCTTCAGAGACTCCTTTACTGGATAGCGGTAGGTCTCCCTCTCCTGGCCAAATCCCAAGACATGGATTAATGGGGATTAGCAGGTATCAGCTGTCTAGATAAATGCTCTGTAGACACAGAAGCACATGGTACCTTCTCGCTTAGGGCTTTGTATGGTTTAAGTAGAGGATGAGTTTTGGCTTTATCATCCACCTTCTCTCCTGCTGTCCATCCTAGTGCAAACTGTCAGAAAACAGAATGTCGTGTAACATATATATAATATTACATTTTCAAAAAATATCACGAGGAATGGAAAATTTTATAATGAATGGGCCAAGAGAAATGGTCCAAAAGTTACTTGGAAATTATTTTTTTGTTACATTACCAGCCATTATAAAAAGTAAAGATTTTTCTGTTCTGACAACATACAATATGTCCTTCATACACTATATGGCCAAAAGTACTGGAGGCCTTCACACTTTTAAGTACCTTCAGAGAGGTTACTGGACAACCCATTCCAAAACGATGGACATGAATATGCCCCCCTTTGCCACTATTAACAGCCTTCACTCCTCTGAGAAGGCTTTCTACAAGATATTGGAGTGTCTGTGAGAGTGACTGATGTGGGCACTGATGTGGGACCAGAAGGCCTGACTTACAATTTACAATCCAATTAATCACCAAAGGTGTTCAGCTGGGATGAGGTCAGGACCACTGCAAGCCACTGGAGATCCTCCACTCCAAACACATTAAACCATCTCTTTACAGTCTGATTCTAATTTCACCTTCAAACTAACTGCTAGGTTACATACTTTTCACATACTTTTTCACATACTTTTTCTACATACAGATATGTAATAGTGTACAGTTATCCTCAATAAATAAAAAACCAAGTATAATATTTTTGTCCCATTTATTTAACTGGGTCCTCTTCATCTACTTGTAGGACCATGAAAATCTGATGGTGTTTCAAGTCGTATTTACACAGACATATTGAACATTCCAAAGCTTCTACGGAAACATCTATGTAACATAACTATACACCAGGGTGTTCCTCTTTTTTCCAATTTAAGTGATTCTTCCAAACATTTAGCAGGCATTGTACATGAACTTACCTTTTCAGAGGACCATTTCTCATGGCAGTGCTCAGCATACTTGTTGGCAATGTACTCCAACTTTTCAGGCAGGGAGATACTGAAAAAATAATATAGTAATCCATTAAATTTAAGACAGAATTGTCTCTAAACACAGATGGCAAGCTGATGATTTGCACCATCCGCTTGGTGCTTACTTGGCAGTGTTGATGGGTTTGGGGTCGAAGTTGCCCTGAACATCCACAGAGACCTGCTTTACCAGAGTAGTGACAGGGCTTGTGTCTACATAGTCTGGCGGAAGGGCTCCACCTATGGCACTCAGACAAGGCATGGCCATTTTGAAAAGCTCTGCATCGTATTTCTGTAGGAGAGAAAATAGAAGGAGAGGCGCTGTGAAGAAAGCTGCACTGTCAGGCTCTAGAGGGCACCACGGAAGGACAGTGTTTTCTGAGTTGAACCTGAGCATCTTTATAGACTTGTTGAAGGTCAACGAGCTGTCAGGGCTTGTAATGATTCATTGCTCTCAGCTTGACTTCTGACCAGACTCTCAACTTTTAGGATGAAGAGTTTCTCACAAGTATGAAAAGTCAGCTTGAGGAAATTTCATCCTCAGTATAACAGAGGTTAGCAAGGCCTGAGAGCAGCTCTAGATTAGGGTTGGGTTCATAGAGTTGGAGAGCTGTTATAAACTGGAAAAAGTCAAATATTTATGTTGATTTTGCCACTTAAGCTATTTATTTCAGTTAACTTATTTCTTGCATATATGTGTGAAAAATATCTGTGTTGAGATATTTTGTGCAGTACCTTCTGAGAAAGTGCATCAAAAAGACCCCAGAAGAGCTTTTTAGTGAGGTGGAGCTCCTCCTCTGATGCTATGCCGTAGCTGCCCAGGCCAGAAGGCAGGCAGTAATATTTCCAATTCTGCTCATAGTGATTAGTCAAAAGCTGCAATAACATGAAAACATGTTTGTTAAAACAAGAACACTGTGGCAAATGTTTAGCTTGCTTTACATTAAAACATTCTGATTTGTAAAATCCATTTAGTCTAAATTAGAAAAAAATAATTTTCACAGTGAATCCCATATATATATATATATATGTGTGTGTGTGTATGTTTATTTAAATAGACATATTAGCAATTAATGCTCATTATCAGCAGTAGTCCCTAGCTACTGATATGTTCTGCACAAAGGATTATGACTGGACATGGCAAATCACTTTGGGGGGGTGTGTGTGTGTGTGCGCGCGATCTGGCATAGACTCTTTAGACTCACACTTCCCAACATCACTAGGAAAAAAAAGGTATGTGTTTTCTAAGTGGTGTAGCAGTAGAAATAAAAATATATGTAATAAATAGTAATTAAAAGTTATATGGGTGGTAACTGTATGTAAGTATGAATTTTAAACAATTTTATGTCATGTACATGGAACAATGGATATGAACTGGGACTGGACTAATGCACCATGCCTTTTAATTTTTTTTGGCCCAATTTTCTTTCCAATATAGTCATTGAAGGCTGCTATGGCAGTTAATAGATGCCCATGCTGACTGGTGGTGGAAAGGGAGCGCCAAACTGTGTTTCTTCTGGGCAATAGCACTACAGATATTAGCACTTTCTCTTGTCTGCTACTCAGTTAAAATGACAAAGGCTTTGATAATTAGGGTCTAGTTTTCCAAGAGCATCTCGGTAATAAGAATATCTTAACAAATAGACAGGGTATTCCGTGAGATGCCCACTCTTCCCTTTTAAGAAATGCCTTTTGAGCTATTATGCTTTCTTGAAAGCTAGCCTTGATGAGTTGGGTGAAGTATGTTTAATGAGACAGCACAGACACCAGGACAGGAGTCTGACAGACGTTTTACAGCAAACTTTATGCCTTAATATTTTAAACATTAAATATATGTGACACAACACACTAAGGAGCATTATTTCTGAATTAATATCGCAATCAATAATAAGGGAATTTAAAAACAGTAACTTTGAGAATGATATTGCTGTTAAACACTCACCTTTATAGGCATCTTGCAATACTCTGTGAGTTGTGGCACATCAAAGACAAGGCGGCGCAGGAGCTGCTGTAGCATAGAGGGCCGCAGGTGCCTGAGGAGAAGAGCAATTAAAGTAGATTTACTCAGGATGAGGTACTCTGGATGGACTCACAGAAAAAACTGACCGGTAATTGAGACATGAGATCTACTGCTGTGATTTGCCAGTTTGCACATGTAGACTCCAGCATCAAGCCAAGAAAACGTTTAATTGCACTTCACAGGAAAGGATATATAATCTTTATAGTCCTACACTTGTCTTTGGCGTGTGAGAAATATCCCTATCCGAGCAATGAATGCAGTTCCAAACCTGAATGTTTAACATACAAAAATGTATGTACATTTATCACGTTCTGTAATCAGCATTCTATTTCGTTCCACCGATGGTTGAAATTCAGAGACAGATATTCTCCTGAAAAGACTGAGCTCTTGAGTGAAGTCTTACATGCAGATGGCGAGCAAGCACACTTCGATGGAGTCTCTCTGGGCCTTGGTGAGGGAGCGGCCTTTGGACAGGCGGTAGATGGTGTGGAGCGTAGAGTCCACCAGCGTGGCGTAATGCTCCGTGTGGGCAAAGAGAGATGCACAGCGGGTCAGCAGCGGAAGCACAGCTGAGCCAATGTACCTGTTCATGGCCAGAGCTGTCTCTGTGGTGCTCAGAACTTCCTGGTAGCACAAAGAGAAAAACAGCATACTTTCATCACAGTGACGGTACTTACCTCACTGCACTTATGCTCTTCTGGAGCCTGTCTTTTTGCGTTGGCAGCTATACTTCAACCAGCTGAGAATGTGCACTGAAATAGATCTTTGAGTCTTGGTTATTTTCAGAATCTCTTATTAATATTTGTTTCTATTTTCTATACAATAAAACATATAGGATTGTCACCATCAGTAATATGGTACAGTAATAATAATCCTAAAGTATGAGTTTGATGAATATGTGAGTAATCTGATAAGTTTTTAAGGAATAATAGAGGTGTACATTCACTTCTCACTCAGGGTTTTCTTTAATACATTCTTTAATAAAACTTAACTGGAGCAGCCTGTTAGCCAAGCTGTTCAGACTAGTTAAACATAGACAAAGTTAAACACAATCTTTTGTTTTACATAGAATTACTTCAGATACATGTAGTTTGTAACTATAAACACGTGACATGCCTTAACACGGCTTAATTATTACTTGCACATGCATTTATTACCTTTCAAATGGCAAAATAATTACTAAGCCAATTCACTGAGAACATACACTTAAAATTGATTAATCTTAATCTGGAAGTGGCCAATCTACTAAGCTTCTTGTGTCACTGAAGGATGTTGACATTTGCGAGCATTGAGAAAACAAAATTAAGTGAAAGGTTCTCCAAATGTGACACGGCTGACATCTCTATGACTCTCCACAATGCACCAGAGTCACTCACCGTGTCCAAAGAGGCAGAGGCGCGCAGGTCTGGAAGGAAGCCCACCTCTAGCAGGTTAAGAAGGAAGCTTTGGTCCTCAATACCATAGACACGGTCCAGGAAGAGCACCATGGGGGATTTGTGCTCTGGACAGAAACTGGCATTCATGTCCGGCTCAGTCACACTACCATCTAGAAAAAAAAGGATATGTCATGATGCAAGAGGGTAAATCATGAAAACAATATGAGTTAAATATTGGTATTGGTATTGAGTCAAGTGTTGGTATTCATTTAGATTTTCAATGTTACTTTTCAACTGTGTATGAGAAAAGGTTTTTTTTTTAACAAAGAAGCTTCGAAAACTTTGAGTATACTTGGCAACGCTCAAATATGAGTTAATTCATCAAGCATTTCTGATGAATATGAACAAAATCTGTTTGCATTTGGTCTAATTCCAAAGGTAGTCCTTTTGGCCACTGTTGTAGCATTAGTCTGAAATGCCTTTTTAAAGGTTTCAGTTCACATATACAAAATATTTTTGTGAAATAGAGCTAACCTTTGTTCACCACTGGCACTTTGAGGGGTATGCTGATGATGCCCACCAAGTCCTTAGTGGGCACGAGAGAACGTAAGATGGCACGGATACGCAAAGCTTCACCCTTGCCCTTGTTGATTAACTGTAACACAACAATAATACAATCTTCAAACACAAAGGCATTTGTGTGAATGATGAGATAAATCCATCACAGGACTTGACCTCAATAAAGTCTCACGAAAATAAAGATGTACATGAACTACATAAGCCATAGTTAAAATAACTAAAGTCTAGTAGTTAGTACAGTTATTCTATTTTTCATGTAATGAGTGCAGGGAAGCACTCACATGCATCTCAGGGGCACAGCGTCCCAGAAGATCAATCAGGCCTGAGTAAAAGGACATGATGGAGTTGCCCATGTGTGCCACTTCTTCCTCCTCTCCATCCTCCCCAGCCCTGTCACACACACAGTGTGAGCGCTAAATCATTCACTGAGAGGTCGGAGACAGGTTGACAGAAAATGCCATAAATGACATCAGGACTCAATACAAATTTTGTAATTGAACAATCTCCAGATGCTGTAAAGGTTCTAGGTAGAACCCTTACATTGATAAAGAACATTTCTTTTATCATAACTGTCTTCCCTGAAATGAAGTATGGGGTTAGCCTAAATAGACATCACAGTTTTCTTTTCCAGACTACATTTTAAAGCATATACTACACATGTTTTGCCCCAAAGTAGTCTAAACACCTAAAAGGTGTCATTTCTGGTGAGCACTGATGTCACAAGGCAATATAATTTGTGTTGTATGGCATACAACACAAATTTCCACATTAGTATTCATATCAGTTGCTTTTGGCAAGACATTGACAGGATCTGGAGATATTAATACATAATTATTGAAACACAACAAAAGAAAAAAGGCAACGTATCTACAAACGGTCGAAGTGCTGTGTAAATACACATGTACAAAAGGGAAATAAGAACGAGGTCATTTTGGGTCTTACACAGGTGCTGCTCCCTCAGGAAGGCTGGGTAGGTCCAGTGCAGGATCCTCAGAGATCTTAATGGCCTCCAGCATGGCGGCCAGCAGGCCCTGGCCACCCTCTCCCCTCAGAGCGGGCCCAAAGCACTCCGGACGCCTGATTAACAGCTTCACCACCACGTTAGCATTCTCCTCCACACTCTCACCTGCGAGGATAAAAGTTGACACGTTGTTTGGCTGATTTTGGGTGTTTAAAGACCCCAACACATATCATAACTCAACATCTGAATGAAACAACAGCAGAAGATAAGAAGGAAATGGAGATGGTTGGGTCTCTGTGGTGACACCTAATCAGGAGCAGTAGAACGTAGAAGAAGAAGAAAATGGATGGATAATATGGAGGGTGGTGGGACACACCATTGACAAAAACAGCAAATCGGAGGAAGGACAGGTAGCGCTCTCCTTCAATGGGATTCCAGCCAATATCAGGGTATCCCCTGGCTAACAGCATCGGGCAGCTCTGTAGTCCACAGCCAGCCAAGTATGTCACCACCTGGACAAAAGGACAGCAAAGAAGGATGAATAAGCTTCAAGTTACTGAGACAGCCATATATAGTTTAACTCTAAAAACAATTTTGCTTCTTGTTTTGTAAGTGTGTAATGATTTCAACTTAACATGGAAAATCTACATAAATTTAAAACAGTATGACTAATATGACCCTCAGTTACTTCCAAGGGTACCTCCCTTGTATGTAGAGAGGAAACTACTGTCAGTGATCAAAAATGTATTTCTTTCCTATCAAAGTGAAATGAACAAAGAGGGTAAAGGGAGCCCATGCTCAAATGACATGGCCTTTTTTCTTGAATTTTTAATAAATTCTAAAGACTTCGATTTTGGGCTTATTTCATAAACCAAAATCGAAAATGGCATAAAACATGTAAATGTGTACATAAAACATGAGAAAAACTTACAGTAGGTTACAGTATTGTGTTGAGTCAATAAATGCAATAGCGACTGTTATCATCAATTTGCAATTTATTAATTATGCATGCTTTTCTCCCTTTAGCTCTTTGAAGCAAGTTCTGCTTTAAGGTCTTACAACATCAAGGGACACTATTTGATCAATTCATGTCACCTTTTCTAAGTCTGGCTCCTCTAATGCCAGAGCCAGACTGTTGTTGTCCATCACAGAGGACGCAGCCACATCCAGTGGAGTGGAACCCCTCATGGCTGGACAAGCTATGGAAAGAACAAGAGTTAAGGTTTTTGTCCTGTAAATTATTTATATTCTTCTTTTAGGTACATTTACCAGCAGAGGGCAGTCTGTATTCACTTCTCAAGCCTCAAAAGAGCACTGAGTGCTGAGCTTCTCTCTTTTCTGTAAGTATTCTGTATAGGAAAACATGCACTATGTACTGGAACTCGTTGATAGCCTTTGGAAATTATACTACTAAGTATGGTCTGTGTTTTCTTCAGAAACAAATAAACAAAAAACAGACTTCCTTACATATTGGAATCTTATAGAATGTTCCTAATAATACAGAAATTATGTATAAGCAAATTATAATACTTAACATGCACGGCACATGTCATGCACTGGCCATACGGAACAATATAGCAGGTCGAAGCAGGATTTTTTAAAATGGTATTAATGCTTTATCTGTGTCCTCCAGAGTTATTGATTATTTGGCCCCCTGGTGTGCTGCTGGCGATTAGAGAAGGTGGAAAGTTTTATTAGGGAAGAGTTTATTCTTTGCTGAGCATTAAAGTGCTGAGATGTGGAGAGATGGAGAAAAGTGTCCTGCAGAGTCAGGCACTCTGAACAGCACCGTGTGAGTCAGCTCAGCCTGACCCGCATTCTAAGAACCCTGACACTATGTGCGTGGGTGTGTGTGTGTGTGTGTGTGTGTGTGTGTCCTTCCCCCATCCCACCTGTTCTCCAGCAGGTAGCTAAGGTGGTCAAACATAGCCTTCTGATTCTCACGGCTGATGCGGCAGAAATAGCAGAGGAAACGGCAGCAACTGGCCACCATTTTGGGGAAGGCAATCTCCTACGGAAAGATAAAGACACTCATTTTACCTCTCCATTGGTCACCTCTCTCTGTTTCCCTAAACCTCTCAGACAGATAGCACATACTCCCCACATTACCACAGAACGATGACACAATATAGCCCCCTCTAGCAGAATACTGCAATATTTTTCACATTTATGCTTCAAGCACACAGAAATAAAGTCAAATGTACACCATTTCCCCCAAAAACAAATGTAGTCAATCAGCCAAGACAAGTTCAGTGTCCAAAGTTTGCTTCTGTAGTTCTGGAGCTGTAAGTCTAATGTAGTTAACAAATAATGGAAGCTTAGAGGTCTTTAAATGGTTCATGGTACTGTTTTTTAGCAATGGGGCACAATTTTGTCCATCATTTAGATAAAAGTCGTTTACTTCACAACTGAGGCCAATGTGTGAAGATTTAAGCATAAATTTCACAGTGATCATTTGTGGGGTATAAGCTTCCATTACTAATCACCTTCATTATACACCAATAGCTCGAGTGCAAAATGAAACAATCAAACTTCAGACATCCAGTTTAGCTGATTGGCAATGTGTGATTAAAGGACAGTTATGTCAATTCAATTTTTTTTACAAACGATTCCTTAAAAGGAACAAGCTTAACCATGCGTGCAAGCAATATGTTTTGTATTTCAGACAGACGCCGTGAGGGAATTGTGAGTATCAAGTCTCAGCCTCTGTGTCTGGAATCCATGTTCCCCGTGCAGAGGCCCCCTTAATGAGCCTGCCGAGGAGAAATGAGAAGTGGCAGCGTGATGCAGCACCCCAGTGTCTCCACCCCCCTCCCTCCAAAAAGCAACCTCATGTTGGCTGCAGCCACTAAATCACACCCCTGTCATCCAGCACTCCCCAAAAAGGACGGGGCTGAGAACCCACCGCCCCCCCCCCTTCAGTCATTAAGGGTATTAAGTTGTTAGGCATGGGTAGGCTCCCTGTCTGCTGAGGCCTCTGACGTTAATGCAGATAGACTTTCCAGACAGACTGATCCTGTGCTTACAATTGAAGTAACTTTTGTCAACAACGGATGGCATGGACCCTCAAGTGTCCCAGCGGATTTAATTATGTACAAGCTGTGGAAGCGATGGGATCTTCTAGTATCATCACTAGTCGAGATGAATAACCATTTGACGTAGCTTTTGGTAGGGCAAGTAGAGAAAAGCCTACCCTCAAAGAAGTCATTTAAACCCTTCAGGCACCAACTGTAGTAAAATGAGTCAAATTCAGCAGGTCAGTATTTAATAAAGCATTTAATTACTTAATCATTTAATTAGGTATTTTATTAGTCACCAGAAGCTGAATGTCATCTCTTTAGGCTTGTTGCATACACACCAGCAAATAAGATAATAAGATCAACTCAGTTGCTGATCTAGCTAAATTCTCTACAGCTACATCCTGAGGGTAAAGCCCTTAGAAGGGAGTGCTGCAACCTGGTTTTCAGTACTATACAAATAGTACCAAATAAAAAACTGAGCTGTTATAAAACTTAAAGCTTAGGCGGTTGTGGCGCTCTTATATCAGCTCACAACTCAACTACTTAGTATAAAAATGTACATACCTTAGACTTGTCTCCTCCGAGTACATTAACCATGACCTCCATGACTGTCTCATGCATGCCCAGAACACGCATCAGATTTGGATGCTGATAGAAGACTTTGTTGTTCATGATATCCCTGCGAGTATGTGAAAATGACAAAGTAGATCAACGTCTGATGGCAAGAGAAGTATTTAAAATAATGGTTTTACACATATGTAGTTGATCAGTCAACACATATTTGGTGTATAGATAGGTATTGTGGGCCCGCTGGTTATCTGATCATTTTAATATACATGATGCCAATGCACCAATGACGTTTTAAAATCTGGTCTAGCATTACAGTGAAAACTATTTCTGTATCGTTCATTTCAGGGTTACAAATGCATGAAAATGAATAAAATGCAGTTATTTTAGCACAGTAATCCAGTGTCACACAAACATTCTGCTCTAATGGAGTACAATAAATACATGATTTATATAAATTTAAAGTATCTGTCAGATGTAAGCATCTTTCCTGATGCTGTTTGTTAAAGGAAAAACCTGCCAGTCTCATTATGATTCCAGTGTTATTGTGCAACCCTAAATCAGATGCTAAAGTTTGTTTTAGCTTTGTAATGGAGCTACCAAGTAATGAAAGCTGCACTTTTCCTTCAACCCCATAAGTAAAGCCTGAAAAAGCAATTACTTCACCGAGACTGCTCGAAGGTGTGTGTCTGTCCCTACCCCAGGCCGTCAATCATGAGCTGACCCTCTGCTTCACCCATGCGAACGCTGAGCAGTGACCGGATCTGCCCCAGTGAGGCGAGCAGGTTGATGGCGTCTTGCACAGACTTTTCGCTGATAGTGTAGCTCTTCCTCATGGCACGCAGCAGCTCTCCAATGCCATCGTACTGCCTCCTCAGCAGGCTGAACATGCTGCGCACCAGCTCCGGGTCCTGGATGGTGCACTCCTGAGCCCAACTCACCATCGTCTGGGAGATCAGCTCCTTTAGGTTAGCTGTATGAACAGGTAGAGGTCAGGCACAGGACCTTGCATGCTTCAGTATTTTTTAAAATATAGTTCTGTCTTTTCAGGGATTTATACTGGAACACTCCAAGTAAGAAAGGCACCAAACAATCATGGACTGATGGCTCCAGTTATTTAACTACATTTAGACCAATGAAAAAAATCTGTTTAATGTAAAACACGTGATATAGCGCAATATAAAAAATCATAGATTTTTAGTTGGATTTGTGCCAACTTTTTGAGCAACATATCACATGAACGCCAATATATGAAGCATCAGTTTTCTCATTACTAAGAATGCAATAAGAGCTTATTATTGATAAATAAATCAACAGCTTACAAAAGTTTGATTCCATATGTTGGCACATTGCCAGTGAGATACCTGGTTCGATAGGGTTCACCTTCCTAATTCCCCCCTCTTTTAATTATTTGTCATATATATTAGAAGACTAGATTTTTTTAAATGATTCAAAATAAGAAATGCTAT
>JBBPCY010000156.1:4803955-4818465 GCA_037974405.1 Brachyalestes nurse
TATACATTTACATTTTTAACATGTTTTTGTCATTTTTCATAGAAACTAACAGAAACAGAAAAAAAACGTGCAGACCAGTTAAACCTCTAGGGATTGACTTCTCTGCTTCAGTAGCTGTATGGAATGCTTATTTCTTGTTTTTGTAAACTGATGAGGTTCTATAGTTCATTAGCATTCTTCTTTTGTCAAGTCTACCATAAGGCATATGGTACAGCTAGAGGAATATTAATATTAATATTTGCTCTGCAGCATTTCAGCTCTGCACAACAGCATTTATGAGTGAGCTGAGGATCCATTAGTCAGTGCAAAATTATGTCATTATGCATGACATGAGTACGAGCACGGTGATGCAGTATCCCTGTCAGCTAAGTCAGTTATTCCACCAGGCTCTACATGTCATTGCTTCATTAGATGGGATCAATACAACAGACCAATCTATCCATGCCCAAACAAATAGCTTTATATGATGAGTAATAGTATTAAAGTCGCTGTCTCATTAGTGCTTTCAGAGAAAACATGCTTTGTATTTTGGATTTACTAAGAGTTGTTATACATAATACAGGACTCAGTTCTTTTCTGTGGTGCTGTTACATACATTGGATTACCAGTTTACTAGATTTAAGTACTTTTCTCCACTTAGTGGCCATATTATCAAAAACACACCTATCATACAGGTCCACAGTGTTGGAGTACAGTTACAGTTACTGACTATTTTGTGGCGCAATTTATCATCAACACTCTGTTCAACCACATTCATCAGCGAATTTTAGGAATAGACCTATTGATATTTGGGTAAAGATGTTTTCTTTTCTGTTCCTATACAGATACCAACAGTGAATACAGATACACAGACACATACTTCTGCTCGAAAAAAATCATTTAAGATGGCCTTTCTCATTCAAGCTGCTCAAACACTCAACTAGTCTACTAGGAAAATCTGTACCTGTCAGAGTTAAAGACTGGACATCTCAAAACACGTCTTCAGGACCATAAGTAAGGGAATATAATTGCATAACATTCTGTCTTAAGTCTTACTGGTTTTATGCATCCTGTCTTGACTCTAGCTAGAGTTATGAAAAAGGTATAAAGTGAATGTAGTGTATCTTTAAAACTCTATTTAAGTTACTCAGCTGAAGCCTAAAGACAATATCTGAGGGTATATTTATGCTGATTATACACCAGATAGACCAGTCTTTTTTCTGCTCATCACTAATAGCAACCCACTACTGCTTTATGTTAAAATCAGAATATGTGACCCCAGTAATCATATTATAATTTCATATAGGTACTATTACTATGTGACTCACATTGCTTTAGATTTTGTGGTGCTATCAGTTATACCATTCTAGATTAATGAAAGGTAAATCTATTCAGGAATTATTTTTTCCCCTCAGATATCTAATCTAGCATTTTCTGGATCATCAACCCAATATCTTGTGCCATCCCCTGCCATCCCATTCTCAGACCAGCAGTGATGTGGGTGTGGTATGGTAGCATTACTGTTATCTATAAACTCAGTGTCACTGCTGGATTGAGAATTGTCCATCAACCATCATATCCAGCCAATAGAGGCCCTATGGTGAGAAGGTAAGAGGATGGTTGACGTAAGATGAGCTGTAAATTTACAAGGTGTATTTAGGATTATCCAAAGTGTCCAGTAAGCATTACATTGTCTTTAAAACCACAGCAATGCTGCTGTATCTGATACTCACATTCCACCCAATCTGTTCTTTCTAAAACTCTAAATCTTACACTCTAAATCTCTGCTATACTCCACCATGCAAACTGCGTATATCAAAGGCTTGTCTCAAACCATGCTAAGATAGTAAGTGATCTCAAATAGACTTTATGTGGCTGCTGACACTGTATGACATACGGTTATATCTAAAAACAGTGAACGCAGACTTTTTCTTTCTCCCTAAAAATAAGCTGCCTCTGCAGTACACAACAGCAACTGGGCCTGGGCAAAAGCTTATGGACTTATTTCTAGTGTTTCCTATAAATTCCAGTTTCCACCTTGTATAATATAATCATTGTCTTTTCATACCAATTATGTGAAAGCAAATCTAAAGCAGTTTTATCAGTAGACGCTGTGGGATCTGTTAAGTGCAAGCCATGTAGCCTCCTCGACTGTACCTCTTAGAAGGGAATGCATGCTCAGCCAGAAGGAAATATTTTAAGGTTGTTTGTGCCTGAGAACAGGTTTAATTTTAGAGTCCATTAAAGCAAACACAGCAGAGAGGGTTTTTTTTTATTGATCAGGTAAGCTTCTGGTCGACACTTTTTTTAATCACTGAAGACCTACATTTAGGTCAGCATTTTTGGCAAAGAAAGTAAGGAGTTTTTAAAAAGTACCTCAAATAGCAGTTCACACTTTAACAGGCTATATTTTTGTCGACTTGACCTACTTACTTAGAAGTGCAGATATGTTCCAGAAGCCACCCTTCGCCATGTTGTCTATTAGCTTAAAAGTTTTTCTTCTGAGCTGATTTGAGAGTATCAGTAGGCAAACACTCACTGGCCATTTCCACTTTGCAGTTATAAAGGATGTCCAGCTGTTAAACAACTGTATTTCATTTGTATCCCCGTAGCAGTGACTCTGCTGCTACATATCAGTACCACACTCACTATCAGGCTATTACTACGTCTGTGTCCCTGAGAATGATCCACCACCAAAATAGTTTCTGGTGAACAGCAGCTCTATGGCCAGAAACTGACCAACAAAAACTGCATAGAAACTAAAGTAGCCCCTATAGTCCTTATAGAACAGCACACAGTGTGAATAATTTTTCTCTATATGTAGCCTATTCATCCTAGTGAAGCAGTGGGCTGCCACCAATAGGGGGCGTCCAGGGAGCAGTGTATGGCGATGGTACCTTGCTCAAGGTTACCTCAGTGGTGCCACTAACAGTCCTGGGATTCTAACCCACAACCTTCTGATCACAGAGGCAACTCCCTAACCACTTGGCCACCAGGTGCTTAGAACAAATACAAGCTACAGTTACAAGCAATGTGGATCTGTACACTTTTATAGTGGACCAGTGAGTGGAAATACCAAATAACTTTTTAGAAAGTGGACAGTAAATGTAGTTTCAAAGTTTGGTTTTATATGGATACGCTCTCAGGAGTCCCTGCTGTAACGTATACTTCCGCACAGAAAAGTTTCAAACAGTCATATAGTGGTTCCCAACCATGGTCCTGGATCCTCTTGCTCTACTTCTCTTATGGTTTTCCCAACACACCTGATCAAACCTAGTAACTAACTCACAAGACTTAAAGTGGATGTGTAATAAAAACAGTAAAATGTGCAGAGCAGGGGCTTCCAGGATTGAGGTTTGGAAACATCTGGCCTTGCAACATGAATATTTAGATCAATTTTGATGCAAAATAATAAAACTAGGACACCAGAATCAGCATTTCCTTATTTTCACAAAACATGTTTTTGTTATGTCAATTGACATGAAATGCATTTTTGTATTGTCTAAGTAGCTAGGGAATAATCTTGTAAAAATATCAGCTTAATAATCTGATACTGTCTTACTTGGAGTTGCTTGTTCTTGCTCTGATGGTTCTTCCTCAGTTTTTTGTGGGCGACCTTTAATTTTGTATAACAAGGAAAGCAGACGACCCTTGATAGACGTGTCCTGCTCCTCCTCTTCTTCCTCCATGGGAATACCTGCAGGAACACACAATGACAATATGTTTCTGCAGTACTGCACTTGTTATTGTTAGGTTATCCCACACATACATAACTATGAACATATGTGCTAGAATGTATGTCTATGTATGTAAGAGAAAGTGAAAAGGATAATATTAATAAAGGATATTAATATTTGAGGTGTACCACAATGCAGCCGCAGGTCATCGTGGAAGGCTACAAGCTCCTCTTGGATTTCCTCTGGGCAGGGGCAGTCCTCCCCAGCGCTGAAGTTCAGTAGCATGTTAATCTGTCAGAAACATAGTAGGTGAGCTCAAACACAAGACTCGCATTTCACAGATTCCTCTCTTGAAAAGGTCACCATCATGTAACCAGTTGTGAGTAATAAATGTAAAAATACGTAAAAAAATAACTCAAAGCAGTTTTCATTAGGAACTGTTCTAAGTTTAAATACGAAACGAGAAAAAAACACAGGGCACAAACACTCTGACCTTTTCTAACATTCAGATAAATATTAAAAATAGAAATCTACTGTATGCACGCAGCGAGACACTTCTATGTTGCCCTGGATATGGAGAAGATAAAGATTTATTTTTGACTACAATGTACAAGTACATGTAGCTAAAATTAAAAGGATTTTTATGAGAGATGACATTTTGGAAATAACAGAACATTTTCTGTTATTGGAGCCCAGAACAGTGCCTGTGTGAGTAATGGAGCTGGAAGAGGGGATAAATCTGCTGAAAGGGGAGAGTAATTATAAATCTAAACAAGAAAGCTTCTGGGCATTGACCCTATTAACGGGAGATCGCAAGTTCGATTCCCAGTGATGCTGCAGCCATCCATAGCCAGAAGTCCAAGAGAGCACAATTGGCTTCGCTTTCTCTGGATGGGCGCATTGGCTCCCTCCCATCGCTCAGTACAATGCTGGCCAGTGTGGGCATCTGTTAGCTGATATACAGAATTATCAGTCAGTTCGCCTCCAAGTGCATTACACTGTCCAACAAGTTTGTGTTAGCAGCAGTTTGAAAAGACGTGATGGTTGGTTTCATGTGACTCAGAGGAAGTATGTGCCAGCCTTCTACCTCACCTAGTGTTGGTGGTATCTCATGACAAGGGGAGTTCAGCGGGTGAAACTGATGATGACTCAATTGGGACTCTGAAAGTAGTTTCCTGATATCCACTGGAGCTATGCTAAGCACAAATCAGATAGACCTCATGCTAGCGCTACTCCTCTCATCAGCTCTGACTCAAGTCAAATGAAAGTAAACTCACGACGCAACTAATTGTAAGCAAGAGCTATTGTTATTAGCTTAAGCTGTCTTTATAACTCCAAACGATTTCAATGTCAAAGACTTATTCAGAGATATCTACTAAAATGTCTAATAAATTCATCAGACTATATGATAATGAGAAAGATATAGTAAAATGTAAGAATATAATAAGGGGAAAGTACTGAAGTATGAAGTATTCAGGCACTTTTGTTTCCTACACTGCAAAACTAAACTTTGCATATGAGCATTGAGACTAATCATGTTGATGAGCTGCCTAAGACAATAGTCAAGTTTGGAGAAACAGGGATTGCATATATGATCCCAAAAATATTAAACCCACAGTGAAGTACAAAGGTGGAAACATCATGATCAAATCAAGTAGATGTTTGGGTTTTTTTTAACCATTTACACAAGCACACAGTGAAATGAAACAACATTCCTGCAGGATAACAGGCCCAACACAAAACAACCCAAGACAGGACAGAACTACACAGAGTGCAGAAACAAAGTGCAAGAATTAACACAAGAGCATACAATAAAATAGCACAGGACAGAAAAGAATACTGTGTATCTGTCAAAAAGTAGAAACAAAATCAAATGAGGTTAAGTACAATACTGTGTCAGATACTGTTTCCTAGCAGCAGAGCAATACATGTGTTAAGAAAAAAACTATTATAAAATAGCTAGATAAACAAGCAACAGTACATAAATAAAGTGTACTGTTGTAACGGTATGGTTGTATATTATGGTGGGTGGCAGTTTGAGAGGGGTTTGGTTCTTTGCAGACTGGTTTATATAAAAGGCGAAGGTGCTATTCTCCTGATTTGAATTCCATTAAAACTGTATAGATGATTTAAAAATTGTGAGCCCACCAGAGCCCACAGGAGAGGCCAACAAAAGAGGAAAGGGCCAACATTGAAACAATGCTGCAAAATCTAATGAGCTTTTACCACAGACACCTAAAACAGCTTAGCACTAAAGTACAGTCAATATTAATGAATGCCATCTATATTCTGAACGCTATCTATCATTTTTTTCTTTTCTTCTTTATGCTCATGAATACATACTTTTTTGTTCAAATTTCTATGCACAAACTGAAACATTATGCGGGTTAATTTTAAGTGTTTATATGCACTGGACCCATATGAAATAAAACTGATTTGAACAAAATGTGTACATTTCCCCTCACTGAATAAATATAAGACAATATAAATGAAAAAATAAGAAACCCATCACATTCAACAGGGATGTTTTACCTGCTCTTGGGGAGGAGAACGAAATTCCCTGGTTTTTTTGGCAGTGACAGCAGCAGACATGTTAAAGGCTTGCATGAGTTCATTGTAGCGGAATTTCTGGTTGTACTGTAGTTTGGATACAAAGCGATCTGAGAAGGCCACGATGGACTCGATACGTTGCTTCAGCTCGCAGTCACAGAAATAATGCAGCAGTTCACACATCTACACAAGAGACAAAATGAGATGCTGAAATCACACAGCTTTTCTTATCCTGTCTAGCAGTAAATAAATAACAATTAGTGATGCCAGATTAGCATGAGCCATTCGACTTCATAAACTTCACATAACTTGTTGTCAGAGAGCTGTCAGAATTCCAAATGTGTAATTAATGAACAGAGTTCATGTGATTAAACCTAACTGAGAAACTGTATATTATCAAAAATAAAGTTGTTGTTAAAAAAGTTCCGATTTTCAAAGCATGCTTCTAGACATATAAGTTTTGACTAGATGGGTTTTGCCCTTTCAGATATGTGCTCATGAAGGCAGCACTCACCTGACGTTTGACCGACTCAGGGAGGCTCTTCTCCAGAAGACCTTTAGGCGCTTGCTTGGATTCCTTACTTTCCTCCTCTCCTGCCTCCACTGTTTTTTCCTCATTGCTACTGGCCTCCTCCTTCTCGGCCGCCTCCTCCGGTGCAGAGGGGTGTGGCTCCTCTTCTTTGCTTTCGGCGAAAACGTTGGGCTCGATAAGAAGGAGGATGAGCCTCACTTCCTCACTGGTCAGCGCCCCCATGATCAACAGAGTGCCAATCAGTTTGAGAATGGGCACAAACTGGTACTCTACACTGCCCCCTACAGGGTCTCGGATGTGGGTGCCGCCGCCCTGCACCGCCTCCGTCAGCATGCTGATGGCTTTCTCCTTCAAAATGCCCAGGGGTATCTGGGGGCTGTAGAGGTGCTCCCGCTTGGTGGTGATGATACACGAAGGGCTAAAGTTGAGGCGAGGGGTGAGTGAAGTGCTAAGGCCCACCCCTGGTAAAGTGTGCCGCTTGGAATCATCAGGGAAGAGGCAGATGCTGCGCGTCTCGTCAGTGACAGGAATGATGAACTCGTTGTTCATCATGAGGCGAGCTTCTTTAGCTGTCTCCAGGTGGATGCTGATGAGGACGCTGTAAAAACCCTCGCGCAGCTGGCCAGATAGATACTGATTATCAATAGTGTAGAGGAGCTGGGACTGATCAAGGTGACTGCAGAGGGCATGAGCTACACGAGTGTTTCCCAGAGCACACAGAGCACAGTAGAGCTTCAAAGTGTGATAGTGGAACTGTCTCAGGTCCTCGAGCTCAGAGAGTTCCATGATGTCCACGCACCTGGAGGCCATTAGAAATGTCTGAATTCAGCACCTTTTAGGTCATAGGTTATTGTATAGACATTCATTTTAAATAGACATTCATGTTTGCAGTAAACATGGACATTAACAATGTAGCATATGCTCAGTAATCCCTGAACTTTGCCATGGGTCCTGTATATGTAAGAATGTATGTGTCTACAGTACTGTGCAAAATTTTCCACTCAAAACACCCATTAAGTAATTATAGTCATTTTTCAATATGAGAAAATATATTAAATGAGAAATGAGAAAATATATTAAACAGACGACTAAATATATTAAACAGATCACACAATTCAATTTTTCAACAAAATAATTTAGGGATATTTTTCCTTCTTCTTATAAACACCTCCACATATGGCATGTTGTGCTTCTCGCCATTCAAGTATTCTGAATTACAAACTCATATTAATCTGTCTATAAATCCTTAAACCCTTATCTCGCATGTCCAGTTTCAGTGATCTAGTCCTTTTTGTGTATGTCCTTCTCTCAGTACCAACTTGACAGCTACTCATCTTTTCAGACCCACAGTGTTACGTTGTCTTCTCACAGTGAAAGATGGAGTACCAGGTCGTTCACAGTTGCTAGGAACCCCATTTTCTGGCCATCGCTTAATCATATTTTGAACTCCATTTTTGAACTCTACTGATTTTTCACAAAAAGTTGAAAGCTTTTGTTGGGAAGATGCAGCCGTAACTGGTTGGGGGTTTAAGATTAAAAAGGAGCAGCAGCATGAGGAGTAGACAAATAGATTAATCATAGATATTATGCTGTTTTTGTTTAATTATACATAAAATGATAAAGGTATATATTTCCTGCTTTTGTTCTGACACTGAAAATAAATACCTAATTGTCATTCTAGCACAAATAAATAATAATAAACAAATAATACATGAACTGAAAATCTGCACAGTGCTATATGTTAAAATTAAAAAAAAAAGTTTGGCCTAATCAGTTACTGTATTGCATAGTTCATTTTCTACATACTATGTAATTACATTTAAGCAATTAGTGGGGAGACAAGTGTGTATAACACTTGCCTGTGAACTAGGCCTGAGCAATTAATCGAAATCGTATTGAAATCGCAATGTGAATGTGCGCAATTTCTAAATCGCCTTACAGCAAGATTTTTTCTGCGCTCCAGACTTTTCCCGCGCTATGGATATTTGAACCAATCACAACGCAGCGCGCCTAAACAGAGCGCGGGAACAGGAGACTGAGCTTAACGACAAATAGGCTGCAGAAACTGGGATGATGAGTTCAGCACAGGAGGAGTTGATGCCCCCAAAAAAATCAACATCTGTGGTGTGGGATTACTTTGGATACAGGAAAGATGATGTATCACAGAGCCAGGTCATTTGTAAGACCTGTCAGTCTGTCGTTGCGGCGAAACAGAGTAACACAACAAACCTATTCAAACACCTGAGGCAGCTTCACAAAGAGGTCTATGACTTATGCATGGCAAATAATTGTGTCTTATGTCTGTTTTAGAGACATGTTACAGGTCTTTTATAAAGATCTGATTGTTTTCCTTTGGAAAAATATTTTATATTCACACTGTAAAACATATCTGTGTGTGTCAAAATCGTGATTAAAATCAAAATCACAATATTGTTCAAGAAAATCGTGATAGGTTTCTTTTGTCCATATCGCACAGCCCTAGTACATACCATCATATAAAGCATACATGTTGTGGAATTCTGTAGGGGGCTAAAGGGTTAATGAGAAGTTACAATAATACGAAATATGAAAACAGATATTCTAAATACTTAAGCCAGCCTGGAATTTACTTGTGTAAACTATGCTTTCACCAGGTGCTGTGGCCTTGATCTGTCTAGCAACTATCTGTTCAGCCTTCTGGCCTGGACTGAGGTACTCAAGAGGAGCTTTTATCCTCAGGTCATAAGACTCCTCAACCAGGACATGCCACACATTCACTGCACTTCCCATGAGATAATGCCTTCTGCACTTTTTTCCAATTAAGCACATGATCATTCACCATTTGCATAAAGACAATTATCACACATTCTATTTATTATCCACTGTAAATATTCAGATACTTTTAGTCCATAGCTTGCATATTCTGTTATATACAATTTATCTATATTTGTCAGATTGTTTTATTATTTTACTATTTACTCTATTTTCAATGTTCTACTTATTGTCTCAGAAATAATTTAGGGAGACATTTCAGTGAAATTAGTATTTCATTTTTTGCCCAGTACATATTTCATACACTTTTAAATTCTTCTGATTACTATCAATCAATCTATCTATATATCTATCTATCTATCTGTATACGTAGCTGTGTATCTGTCTGTATTACTGAAAGTGTGCAGATGGTGAGGATTTATCAGCAGCACATAATCAGTTAATGATCCAGTGTTAACTTTTCATTTGTCCCACTAACACGCATCCAGCTGAGGCCTAGGCCTCGCCTGGCATGAACTCTTTTCAATTCATTACTCAATCTAATGTTTCAGTGACTCTAAAAATGTCTAATCACTTCTAACTCACAATTATGTTGATTCAGTTTATGTCCTTCCATGAACGCCAATTAAGCAGATACAGAGAGTTTGATTCGTTGAAAGTTAATTATCTTGTTCTGTGTCATTACTATGATAGCTGGGTTATAAAAATGAAATAATAGAGTTGTGAAGAAACCTAGTCCCTCTTCCAGAATGTTCACTGCTAGCTGCATCATTAGTGCCAGAGATTAATTTGAGAGAACGATGACTGTGATAATGGTCAAATTCTCTTTCATTTTCATTCACTTTCACTTTTTTTTTACCGCATGCCAACTGCTCTTTACATCTATGGAAATCTCATGATGAACGGACAAATAGAAATATCTAAAATTACATTATATTAGTGTACATAAACATTTAAGAATGTTATTTTTTTCTTGTCCTGAACACCATCCTGGAGATTGAAAGACACAGATCATGAAGGTATAAGTACATGCCTCATTTGGTCCATGGCGTGTTTTTTAAGATACCAGCAAAGATCTAGATTATCTAATGAGATCTTTATTAAAGTAAACACAGTTCAAAGCACAGTTCAGCCTCCTCAGTGCTAGGGGAGCTAGTCTTAAAGAATTGTGGTTAAGGAACAGTAAATTAGGTGATGATACCCTTAACGAAAATGTAAAGGTAAACCCTTATTCGTACTGTACAGTTTACACTGAACTCCTGCAATGCTAGAATGTAAATACCGATATTATGATTTAGCACTAAAGAATTATGTATTTGATTTGATATTTGATATTATAATTTAGCATTAAAGAATTATATATTACCGGGAAAACAGCTAAAAAAAATGTGGATGATATCTGCCTTTCCACAAATTTTCTTTAGTTTTCACCAGCAATTATTAGTTCAGTTCTATGAAAAAATGACACTTTCATTTTAAACTCAGCTAAATACATTACCTTTAAAATATAAAGGTAAAGCTTTATTATTATTATTATTATTATTATTATTAATGTAAATACAGTAATACAGTAATTTAATGAAAGTAAGTAATAAAAATACAGTAAAATGTACAGGTAATCATCAATATACAGTTTGAGGGCTTTAAGAAGAACAAAACAAAACACAAGAGAAACAATCGAGAAGCTCCACTGAGGAAATTCTGGTCTGCAGCTGCCAGATGCAATCAGCAGCAAGGAGAAATAAATAACGTTCTCAGATCGGCTACTTTCAAACCTCCTGCCTCTGAGTACAGCGTTTTTTCACTGTTACAAGACGTGCTTTCTTTGTGTTTCTCTGGAGAGTACAAAAATATTTATACACTTATACTTTATATGGAAATGTAGCTGAGTTTACTTTAATATTTATGTTGCAAAATGAGTAAATAATATTTTTCTTAATGAACTAAAATGCGTAAAAAAAAAAAACATATTGCCACCAAAAAAAGACAAAGAAATGAGGAAAATATTTGTAGTTTTTCGTGTACAGCTATCAGATAGGTTCTCAGAAAAAATCAGTGTGAGACTGGTTTTTCAACTCCTGATCCGCGTAAAACTGGGGGGGGGGTACTGTATAGCCCCTTCTGGTGTATCAAGAGGTTTTGCCTTCACTATGTTTTTGACATTTTTAATGTTGATGTTTGCTCCTGCTCAGCCTGGAAAGTTTTATGGATTTTGACTCTGGATTTGTTCTAGTTTTACTGCACTTGGAAACATCACCCTATTTGATTGCGCAAATCCAAAAAGACAGTAAAATTCTGTCTATTCCGTTTGTTACGTGACACAAATCCATGCGATAGCTGGAGAGAACTAATAAGACTGGGAACCAAACCTGTGTTGTTCATGTCTAGGCCCAATCATAAGCAAATCATCTTTGTAAAATTTGTATTTGTCAAACTGGTTGTTTTTTTCTAGTGCTACATATATTTAAAATCTTCAAAAATCTTTCAAAAAAGTATTTCTGTAGATATCAAAACTGAGCTGGTTAAAATAATTCTTGGTTCCAGATTTCTCCTCAACATCCTCAAGACATCTCGTGAATTTGCTCATCAGCAACACACCCACAAGAGTAATACTGTGGTTCCTTAAAGAGAGGTTTGGAAATGAAGCGAACGCGCTGGCATACACAAAATCACTACTTATTGTTTGCTATTGTGTTCTAATATTAGTGTTTTAGGGAGTAAACAAACACAGCCTAATTAAATGTCTTTTACTCAGGGGTCTAAAGCAGTACTGTACTGTGACTAAGCTAAGAGTCTCCAAACATTTTATGGGCAGTGTGTAACTCATCCCTCTCATGCTCTTAAACTACCCCTTGAAGTCCCTTGAATGCCCACCTGGGTCAGACACAAAAACATATTTCACTTACTGTGAAAGATTAATAAAAAGCACATATTAGCATGCATATAACAAAGAAACAAGGTTTCCTCTTTAAAAAAAAAAAAAAAAGAGTTTAACAAAGTGTGTATACACTGTCAAAACATACCCCTCATATCTCAGCCCGTTTATGAACACAAAAGCTGCAAAACAGCTTTGAATTCTGTTTTCGTAATGTCAACATTTTTACACATATCTATTTATTTAGCCTACAGTACATAAACCCGCCCACTAAAAGGTTATACATAGTGATTCAGTACATATACATATATCAATCCAGAAGGCTCAGTAACAAAACTTCCTGTATAATTCTAAGTGATAAAGGATGGCAAATGTGTCATAACAATGAATTATGACTACACCATAAAACCACACAAACATCATGAGTGGAACCATAAAACACAAGAAAAATGGACATGGGCTCTTTAAAACATAATTATTGTATTCCTCAGTTGGTGGAACCCTCTTCCTGACAAAAGCACAGACTACTACTTTCTACCTTCTTATCAACACATCACACCAGTTTCAAACTGTTTGTATAACACCAAACAGAGCCTGTGAGTTAGAATGGCAGTGTACGATGAGATGATTCTTCCTGACAAACACTCGGAGTAGCCCTTTCCATGGAGCCGTCCCATGGGCATGAGCTGGAAACATAGAGGATCCGCGGGCCACGGGATTAGAGGAGCACATTTTCCATCTGTTTCTTCATTCCACTCCATTCATTCCTCTCTCTCCCTCCATTCATCCCCCTTCCCCCTTCATACGAACGGCTGATGGCCTCTTGGCTGATCCGCTAATGTCCTCTCACTGCCGTTTTGCTATCATACCTTCAGCCCTCTCTCTTTCTCCTTTAATTCATCCCCCTCTCTCTTTCACCCGCGTTCTCCCTCTCATGTCCTCCCTCTATTGTAAGCCTGAGATTAGAAGGACAGTGAGGTGTGGAGAGGCCAGAGTGGAATCGTATTTGGATTTAGCTCTGAATGAACGTGGAGTGATTGTGGGGCGATCCATCTTTTTTTTATTTTTTATTTTTTTTCTCCCCTGATGACTCCTGTCCTCCTCTCTCTGTCACTGGCCTCTCGCCTTGCGTCATGCGGGCGGGCTTTGATGGGAGCCTGCGCTGGAGCAGCCTGTCATAGTGCTGGGGGAAGAAGCTTCCTTGCTGGGTGATCATGAGCAGCTGAAGTGTCACTCCACAGTCAGCTCAGCTCTTGCTCTACATGCAGCATACTATCACGCACCCCCAGCTCGCTGCTATAAGCCTGTGTTTATGTTTACCCTGCTTATAGAACATGACAGAACTAACCTGTCAAAAGGCATATCATGAAATATGTACGATGTGAGAAATGTTGGCCATGTAGTAAAGAACTTACACAACCCTGTGTTGTTTGGTTTGGGTGCTGTCATTTAAGGCATACACAGAATATTTTACTTTTTATCTGCTCTGTGTAGCACGTAAACAAACATACCACTACCATGACAGTGCCAGTGTGTGCTGAGAACAATCCAGTACCCAAATCATGCCAGTTCACTTGTGGTCCTGTGGGGGTTCTGACCACAGATAAATGGGGCAAAGGGGGCAAACTCATCAAGCTGACCAAATACCCAAGATCTCATGTGTCCAATCGAGCGTCTGCGGGATGTGCTAGACAAACTAGTCCAATCCACAGAGGTCCCACCTCACAACTTGCAGGAGCCAGATATTACAACACGCTCATTGGGCCACACACTGATTGTCTGTATGTGTGTGTGTGTGTGTGTGTGGGCAAAAGCATTAGGATGCCTGACCATTACATGAACAGGGACTTTAATGGCATAGCATTTGGATACATAGACTTTAATATGGAGTTGGTCCCCCTTTGCAGCTATAACAGCTTATATTCTTAGAAGAATTTCCACAAGATTTTGGAGTTTCAGTGGAAATTTGTACCTGTTCATTCTGTAGAGCAGCACTGTAGTGTGGGTTGAGCCACGTAGTTGTTGTGTGTTAAGCCACATAGTGACCTACATATGAATCATTCAAGCATTAAGGCTTGAACCAGTGAAGAAACAGGAGCAGATGATTCCAGATGATCAGGCGGTGATCAGTATACTGGTGGTGCTG
>JBBPCY010000156.1:4818565-4831963 GCA_037974405.1 Brachyalestes nurse
TGAGATTGCAGCAGAGCTGTCTGATGTTATGTTGAGCGATTGCAGCAGATCTTTGAAGACTGTAGACCTCAGAGCATATTATTCAATAGCTATTTTTATGATTCAGTTTGAGCAATTGATTTTCGATTATTTCCTTCTTATGCCAGGAAAGGTGCGACATTGGTCTTAAATGTCATTTAAAGTGGTCTTGAAAAGGTCTTAAAAAGTCTTAAATTTAAGATTAAAAATCCTGGGGATACCCTGTACATGTACCGTTACAGGCCTAGTAGCAATGGCTTGTGCAACCAGGCTATGATCTTTCATATAAATTGTGGGTAAACACACAAACATTTTATCTTGAACAAATCTGTCCCATACAGCTTGTCATACATGTTATAAACCCTCACCTGGTAAAATTAACTTGGCTTGATTGGTGCTAGTTTGATATATATTTTCATTCAAATAAAGGTTCACATGCCTGTTTTCCTCAGGAATATGTAATGCCATCATCTGCAGGGGCTCTAGACACTGCACCACCCAGCCATGCCTCTCACTGACACGTGCCGTTTCCACTGAGAGGAAGGTGTTGGGCATCCTGCTCCACAGAACAGCCACGATAGTCTGTATGTCCAGTCGTGGAGGACACTGGGGCTCCGGGTTGCCGTGTAAGCTCTTAAAAATGGCTGAAGACAAGGGCATAGCATCCTAGATGGCAGAGTAATGGATGGTCAGATAATATTTATATAAATATACAGTCATAGCTAGTGTCCTTTAAGTCATTTCTGCACTGTTAGAAGATAAGCAAAAAAGAAAGACCCACCTGGATCTTTGGAAATTCAAACTGGAACAGGTTAGGGCTTGTGGGCACAACAAACACAGCAGGGAACAGTTTTGTGTTGGGCTCAACCTGATAATATCATGAAAGAAAAGAAGGAAACTAACATCAGACTGTTTTTTTTTACTGTCAGGCGCCACAGGAGTTGTTCTCCTTTGATAAGGGAACATTCTGAACAGTAGTCAAGATTAATGTATAGAGTCTGTTCTGACACAGGGTACTGACTCTAAGTGCTCCCTAATGCCAGAGTGGATCTGGCACTGGGTCAGTTTCTGGAATCAGAGCTCCAAGCAATCAGAGTCAGCAAAGAACTTTATTAAAGTGGGCTTTCCATTAGAGGTAATGGAGGCTCTCTGAAAGATTTCACTTACACGCTTGTTAAACAACCTCAATTTTTAGCCTTCATTGACTTTTAGTGGACAAGCTACATTTCTGGACTTCAGTGAAAAGGACATCACAAGGAACAAAGCTATTTTTTATAGGTTTGTGGTTTGTGGTCCTACTTATGTCACACATCTAGGTATGTACTTGTTTAGTTAGGATACCTGATATGCAGTAGGCAGCTCCTTGCCATTGGCGGTGAATGAGACCAGGCCAGAGGCGAGGTCAATATGGCAGCCAATTTCCAGATCAACATTACTGCGTCCAGAAGAGCTACTGAAAATGTCTCCAGCACATACCATGTAGCAATTACTTCTTCTTACACTGGAAAAATGGTATAAGAAAGAACACATAAGCTTGAAGAATTCTGAAATATGAAATACAGTAATAACTATTTCCTCAACTCCAGCATTTAGCTTTGCAATATGAGGATATTCATCATTATTGTGTTAAATCATATTACAATAAGCTATAATATGCTTCTCTGAGCATGTCTTGATGTTGTTTGTACTCAAAAAATGCCGACTGGCTGCATGACTGCATTACAAACAAAGCAAATGAACTGGATTTAGTACAGTGGGAAGTGTTGAATAAAGTCATTTGCACTCATTTTGGTAATGGTATTTTTAAATTTCAATTTATCAAATAAATATCACAATCACATAATATATAAAGAATATTTTTGTATCGTGATATATTTTCACTGAATTGCCAACCCTACTTCATCACATCACAGTGACATGCCATTTGTGAGTGGCAGCCAAACACAGTAAAGTTATTTCTCCCTTGGAAACTTTAAGTTATTATTTTTATTTTGCTACATTACTTCACTACATCATTATGTAAATGTACATATACGATTACACGATTTGCTACCCATTACCCATTTTTTCTTTTGATGTTAAACAGGATAAAAATATGGCTGAAATATATCAAGGATGTGTTTTCATTCTGCAGAACTGTATGCATAAATTACCACATGTACATCATAATTAAATATCTACTGTTCAAGAGAGGCACACTACACCTGTTTTCTGTTGTCACCACTAATAGTTGTGGCTTCTAAAGGTTACCAAAGTCCCTGCTTGAGGCTGACCTTGTAGAATTTGCTACATGTTATTATCAGTGTTTCTATAATTAAAGGACACTCTACAATGCCACGTACAACTCTTGAGATCCCTGATCTTTAAGAATGTGAGAGAACAACTGACCTTTCGTGAACACGGCCCCGCTCGTCCCCCAAAGTGACCGTGACTGTACGGACCTTACTCAGGCTGAAGTTCTCGCTGTAGTAGTGGTAGTCTGGGGTTACCCAGCCAACCCATACTGAGGCAGGATCCTGACCTGCAAATACTCTTGCCGAGTAGAAGTACTAAAACAGACACAGATGAATGAGCTCAGAAATAACAACACAACCTTAGCTTCAAAGTACATAGAAGGAGTAGAAGCATTAATATATAAAGCTCCTGGTTGCTGACAGTCTATGAATAGGTTCTCTTGGTTACCTGTCAACGTACTACTGCAGTTTTACTAACAGTAGCCAGTAAAGCATGAGGGTCAGTCTATACCTTGGTAATGCTTTTATAATCTTGCTTTCCGCTGTCATCTTTCTTGGCTTTTTGGTCATCAGCAATCACCTCGTTGATGTTTGTGACTTTCCTGGGACCTGGACAAAACTCGACTGGCATACTCAGTCGGCAGTAGATCATGTCATTGTTGCTAGCCTGTGTCCCAAAGGTCTTGTGGGTCACTTTCAGACATGGTGGAGTGTCCACAGTCCCGTCAATTCTAGTCACCTGAGCAAGAACAGGTGGATGCATAAACTTATTCTTGAAAACATTGCACCAATTTTGTAAACACTGCACCAGCTTTGACCACTATGCACCTTCGATGTTTTAAATAACCATACCTCAATGTGCTCGTGATCCTCTGGTACATTGACAAATGTGGGAAGGCGTTTGCTGAACCACATGGTGACCTCTCGATTCATATTGACAGCAAAAGGCTCAAAGCCCTCCTGTAGGCCACACATGGTGTAGTACTTAAAGGTGCTGGCGTCCTTGCCCAGATTCATATGGCCAATCTGGGACAGACCCAGGCTACAGACTGGGATGAACCCTGGAGAAAGTACAAGCCACTTAGTCATAGCATGCATACAAAAATGTTTTCGAACATTTCACTAGGAAAAGGACAGTCACTAGGAAAAGTGAGCAAAGAGTTTACACACATCTCTGACCAGTATCTCATTAATAATAACAAGAAGCTAGAAACATTTACCCTCCAAAATAAATCTTTTCACCACATTCTGAAAACCAACCATTGTATTTTGCTTTTCTCCAACTCTATTCTATGTTTTAAAACGGTATATTGTCTGTATGCTTCACAGATAAATGCTTAGCTATAAGCAAATAAATTTACTACTTTATAAGTACCACAGTTAGCTTTCAGATTGGCATCCTCTGATAAGTTCTTTAGTAGAAATCTAACTGACAATAGGACATCTTTCATGTTTTTTGATGACTGTTACAAGCTCACCGTCTTCAGTCTCAAAATCAGCGAAACAGAGCTCAGAGCCCTTGTTGGTTATGAGAATCTCTCCATTGAGGGTGAAAATCATGGATTTGTCCTCCATGTTGATCATGCACCCCACCACATCACCCTTGCTCCATGTTCTTCCGAAGAAGTGACTGCCCATGTGTACTCGGCGACCCTGAAAGATGCACATATTTAAACAACCTGCACTTTTTTCAAAGCTAGTGTAAATGTGAGAAGCTGAGATAGGGTACTGGTGAACTGGGCTCAAATGTTTTTTGTGAATATGACTTTTGTGAATATGTGACACTCACTCGATAGCCATCAAAAACAAATGCTTGGTCGTCCATGCCGAGCTCAATGTCTGGTCTGCAGCCAGGCCGAGCCCAGCCCACGCACATTTCTCCTCCAGTCACAGCCTCAAACTCAAAATACCACTTCCCTGACTGCACTGCATAGGTCTTCTCCACACGGAAGAAACGAATGCTTTCAACATTCTTCCTCTCCACCACATGAGCAGCTGTAGGAAAAGTGGGGACATCATAAGGCGAGGACAAGCCCTACTCACGCAGTGGTTCACAGGACCTTTGACGTGTTTTCACAGTAAAAGTTGGCTTATATAATCAAAGCTCAAACTCATTGTGTATGTGCTAATACGATGAATAAATAACAGTCTATTCTCACTGTCTTGGTCAGGGGGGTCGATGTTGTATCCATATCCAATTAGTGTTCGGATGGCCTCTCGAAGGCTGTCTCTGTTGGATTTCTTTGTGCGTTCATCTAACAAAGCATATGGCACCAGCCGAGGATTGCGTCTGCTCTTCAAATCCTTTAAATAACAAAGACACAAAGTCTAACTGAGCCTGGGGGAGTAAACAAAGTGCACTTTTTTCTCTTTTCACAGAGACTTTACTGTCTCTTAATGTCTTTTGATTGAAAATCTAATTAATAGAAACCTTACCTGCTGAATGCCATAGGTCCATCCTTGCTTAATGCGATCTTTGGCCCAAACGTTGTGAGCGTTTTCAGCCAGTTTATCAACCAGAACTTCCTGTCCAGGTGTCAGTTTCACATCAGAAAGCTCTAGTGGCGAAGGTTTATAACCGTTTGACATCACATAGCTATGAGACAAAGATGGAAAGATTATAATGATCACTCACATTTGCTCAAGCGTTTCTCAAGATGTCATAGACTTACAGTAATTCATTAGAAAAGCAGTGCATGTGGGGACTTACTCCTTGGGAAGTTTTAATTTCTTCAGATCATCCTCAGCATTGATATTGACGTGCACAACATGGCATCCCAAGGCTAGCAGGGTCCTGCAAAGACGTCCACAGAAATTTGATTTCAGAGCGCAAACTACTGTCAGATATATTAGAATGCTGCAAATTAATTAGATAAAAGGGGATAAAATCTTTCTTCATTTTCACATTTTTATTGGGGCTATATGATCTGCTATAAACTCATAGTGAGTCTCTGTAATGTTGAATCAGAAGTCATGCTAAACTAATAACATGGATAAAATTAGCTCACAGCCTCAGACTGACCCAATCAATACTATCTGGCATTCTAGCATTTTAATCCCGGATCCATGGCTTTTAGTTCATATTATAGAATAACAGAGCAGCTAGCACTTACTTTAAAGTTTCAGTTGACATCTGCAGGTTATAATTCTTTTCAGTTTCAGGCAGCTTAGAGAAGTCAACCAGGCAAGGATGCTGTCTCTTGTTGTCATCTCGTACCTTTAAAGAGAAAAGTACTTATTTAAAAAAAGAAAGTGATTTTCCAGTATTCTGATTCACTGAGAACAACTAGACAAGCCTAAATAATCACACTTTGAAAAATTGTAAATGCCTTTAGTTGCCGTTTATGCACCTTTTGCTGTCACTTTTAATGGAGGATGCAACTGCATGTACTTAAAACATCGAGTTATTTTCTTTTCTTTTGACCTCTGTTTTATTTCATTGCGTGAAGTTAGGCTGAGGAGCTATGTCAGATCAACATCTTGCACCTGACAGACTGTAGACTCCAAAGTATTCCTTCATTTGTACTTTTGTGGGACACTCCTGAATGGAGGATGAGCACTGGCAGTAAATGTCAGATAAGACAGAGTGCTTAGACCATAATAGTGATATAAAACAGTATTACTCTATGAAAATGAAATGCATCTCCAATCAGAGCTGTACGACCAATCTGGGGTTTTATGGCATGAGAGGTAATGTAAAAGCATTTGATAGTAAAAAAAAATATGAAAGGCATTATGCTCGCCAAATTTCTGTCATTTCTCTTGGTAAGATATCCATCTACTACTCAGGACAATGTCACTTTCAGCTAATAAGGATCTAATTAAAGGTAAATTGAACTGTGGACATCTGGACCTTCCAAATATTGTTCCTAATAAAGGATTAGGTCTGGCCCCTGGAGTAATAGAAGTCCTCACCTATAATGAATGTCTCTTGCCGTGGTCTTGGACAGCGAACTGCTCATTAAGTTTGTCTGAATAGTGGGCTGTGCTCAACCTCCAGGTACCCCTGCTATACAGAGAGCTGGTCTCTTATGTATGTAAGAGTTGGTGTGGTTGTGGATGTGACCAGCATTTTTAGAGCTATTCTGCTGCAATGAGCAGTGGACACACATTAAATTAGTCTGTTCTCATCTCTCCTGGCCCTATTATCTGAAAAAGACATCTACATGCTCATCTATTGTAAAGTTATCTGGGATGCTTAACGACAGCCAGTTCGTCTAAATTCAGGGTGACATTTTCAATTATCCTCTAATGGCATCCTCTAGATGGTCAGTTCTTAAGTCCGAAGTGATACTGGTAGTTCAGATAATGAAATACAGATAAAAATCACCACAGGCTCTTTTCAAAGAGATGGTGTGACTATCTCCATTTCACTGAGGTTACAGATTGGAATTTCTGCACTGTCACACTCGTTAATATACTCTCAGAACGTCATAGCAGTTTTCTTACCTTGCCATAAGTCCAGCCAAGCTCGATTTTGTTCATACCCCAGAGTTCATGGATGTTCTCGGCTAGTTTGTCACGCACGTTTTCAAGGTGTGGAGGCAGAACAATCTGCCAAATATAAAAAAGGTGTTTAGTCAGTATTTAATTTTTAGTCCGTAATAAGTATTCAGTTTTGACTTCAGTGTCTGACCTGGCTGGTATTGACTGGTATGGGGATGAAGGAGGCCTGAGAGAGGAATTTGGTTGTTCCCAACAAGTCCCTCACTCCCTCTACATCTCTCTTATACTCCTTCACTGGCTCCACACGCATCTTTTCCTTCGGCAGCAGGGCCTCGTAACAAGGCGCGTAGCCGGCTGGGGGCATGAACTTAAAGTCACCATGGCGACCTCCCAACAGGAAACGAACCCTAGAGAAAAACACGTCATATTAATGTTTCATTTTGTTCTTGTACATTTTTAGACGTATGCAGAGTTTCGTGAAGGTCCCTGACTAATGACCTGTCAAATCTCACGATGAAAAACCTGACTCGTGTTTCAAGGTGAAAGGAAAAGGGTACTAATTTCATCCAGCAAAAAACTACTCAAAGTATCAAGAATCCCAGTTCTACACTAAACTAAAAACAGTCAAAATGCACCCTTGAGAATCTCGGCAGGTTCCTGACCTCATCAATAGTTACAACTCAGCAGACTTCAAATATTTGTTGCAGACCCACTGAGGAGTAAAAGATGAAAAATGATCCTTTCTCCTCAGGTCTCCGGTGATTTCCATAATTTCACACAGCAGCAGATAAACTGTCTCTACACTTCTGCTGGTTATTTATGTAGGATCGTAATTATGCGGGGCAGATGAGCAGCGTGTGGTGACAGTGGCTGTAGGACTAACTTGACCCCTGCTGAGAAGCTGACGACGGGGAAGAAGAAGCCGTCCGTGTTAAAGTCCTCAAACATTCCCTGCACAGGCTGGCCGTTGATGCGGAAGGACATGCTGGGGGCACCGAGGTCCAGGCAGCAGCTTACCACATCATCCGAGTTCAGCAAGTGCTGGTTAATGGAGGCCACGGCCCGTGGGATTCGCCCTGACAGACATGGAATAAATGGTAAGTTGGTGTTTTTAAATGCTCTCTATAGTGCTAATGTGCTGTGCCCTTTAGTTGAGTTAAGAATTGAGACAGGAATTTGTTGCTGTGAATTCTAATAATGAGATGATGTATACCTATATAAATATATTTAAACATATAAAATAACTAAAAACTCGCTTAGAATTTCTCCTTTTTACTTGTCAATTAAACATAAAAAATACCTGTGTATTTTATTACCTGAAAAAGTTTTCTGAATACATTTGCTAATACTAGTTTACTATGTTTACTTTTTTATACTTCTTTTTTGTAGGTTTTACCTAAATAATCACAAAACAGTATTAATTTTCTTGTTGAAAGACTTTGAAAGTCTTTTGGCGAAAACAATATTAAAACCAAGAAATACTGCTGTCATCACAAACAAGGGGCACATTATTATTATTATTATTACTGCTATTATTGTTGTTGTTGTTGTTTTATGAAAATACATTAGCATGTTCTGTACAAACTTTTATATGACATTTTTCCGCTTTATATACACAATAAGAGCATACTGCATTTTCCTATTGAGTTACAGGGAAATATATACAGCATACTGAGAAATCTATATAAAACGTGACAAAACGCAATGTTCATAGGTGACAAATGCATTATTATGTTTGTTCAGGTTGCATCAGATTTGTAACAGCACACCTGCCCACAGATGAAGACCATCAAAGCTGTAGGAGTACAGATCGTCCCCTACACCATTTCCTCCCCAGCCCTCTCCGCCCCCGGGATACGGAGCATAGCCTTTGGTGGTGGCCCAGCCTACACGAAGGTGGGTCGGCTCGCCCGTCACAAAGTGGTCCACTTGGTCGATTATCAGCTCGAAGTACCACTTCTTATACTGAGCCGATCCCTCACTCATGCCCAGGAAGATGTTGGGTCTCATACTGCCCGGAAGAAAAGATACTGGGTTTACCTCATACATCTACTGAAATTTCCCAACTGCTCCAGCAGTAAAAGAAAAAAAAACATGAAAAATATAAAGGCAATACATATGGTACGGACATTTTAAACATTTCTTTTTACAAAGTGACATGTTTACCTTTGCACATCATTGACCAGTTTCGTCTGGAGCAGCACGTCCCTCCTAGGAAGCAGATGTTCAGCGATGAAGTTTTGATTGGCTCTGACTGCAACTCCATTGCAGACACAGAGAGAACAGAGAATATCCAGAATCTACACGGTTGTCATGGGAAGGAATCGGGATGCAAAGAGCATTTTAATTACTGAGATGCAAATATTACAATAATACAACAAAATGCAGCACAGTCTTTGAAATAAATAACAGTGAGAAGGCCATACAGCTCTACCATTCATCACTTAGGATGGTATGACTGTGTAGCATGCAGGGCATCTCTAATAATGAGTTTATGAGTGTACTTGACCCAGGTTTTACAAGGCAGTAGATTTTGCAAGCCAAACACCCTGGGTCAATATATAATGGGCAAACATTCCTTGTTAAATTGGAAAGGAATGTGAACTATTTGTTTGAATACATGTAAAGGAAGTCACATCTTATTTTCCTAGATGTTCGTATATTATCCAGTAATGAAAAACTATAAGTACTTTTGGGCCTTTTTTGTCCTCTGGTGTGACAGTGAGCTCTGTCAGGGGCCGGGTAAAGGTTTGGAGTCTTACTCAGGAGGAAAGTCTAAATTATTTACATTAGAACTGAAAAACAGTGCATTGCTGAACCTAAAAAAACATAATTGGGATTGAGCCTAAAATATGTGGGGCTGGGGCTGGTGCAGTGTGCTGGGGCTGGCGCAGTGTGCTGGGGCTGGGGCTGGTGCAGTGTGCTGGGGCTGGGGCTGGTGCAGTGTGCTGGGGTAGATGCCTTCTTTTCTGCAGACATCTGTTTGTGAGGTGTCATGGCTGACCTTGCGGGTACGTCCGTGCTTGTAAAGGAGAGAGATGATGGATTTGATGTGGACTTTTTGGATGATATTCAGAGCCTCTGGACTCTCTGTGAGAATGCAGTGAAGGGCCTCAAGAATGCCTGCAGAGACGACAATCGGTTAGTAGTTTGTTTTAAAGTCCGCACAAGCCAACTTTGAAATACTGCTGCAAACAACGGAGAACTTATAAACAAAGAGCAGAGGGTTAGGTAAGCACAACGTAGCAGTTTGCAGATTTCAGCTCAATAATTTTTAATATGATTATGATTCAGTATTTTTCAAATGTAAATAAATGTGACTTCCAAAACAAAGTATCATCACTCACTAGCAGAACAGATTAAAACTTCAAATATTAGTTAATGATTCATTTTACATAAGAATTTGAATTCTTGCATACTTTTACATTTACATATGTGCGTCTGACAGACATTTCATCCAGACTGAATGTAGGCAAATCATGAGTTTGGGGTCTCGCCCAAAGACAAGTTTGATGCTTGGAGAGCAGCAGTAATGCCCCCTACACTACACCACCTGCTTTTATATTACTGTTTGATAAATATTATTTAAAGGACACTTTTAAATACAGCCATTTACAACAGCAGGTGAATGTGACCTTGGAAGTCAGGACTCTTATAGCACTGGTATAGCACTGGTGTGCCTTATATGCCGTCACAGGTGTGCCTGAAACCCAATCTTCTGTGGGTGGGGTGGTGGTGATACACTAGACCATTCGTACTTTCAATACTGTATTGACAATTTAATTCTCTCACTTAATACCAAATAACATACTGGTGCCCATATATTGTGCCATTTCAACCTCAACTTGATTTTGGTATTATAAATGTAAAGTCATTGGTCATTGACATTTGGCACATTGTCCACAGAGACAATGTAATGTGCAATTATTGTTTAGTTGCTGAACTGAACACACTGGGTAATAACAAAGCATAAAATACCTTGTGCAGAAGTTATGGCACCTGCCTGAGGGTTTTTAAACTTTTGCATATGACTGCATAAGATGTGAATGTAATTATTACTATGGCATGGGAGATGGAAGACCATGTAGAACATGAGTGTACATGTGGGTTATACCTGAAGAGGACTCCAGCCGCTCCAATTTACTGACCAGCCAGTCCAGTTTGCGGGAGAACTGAGTACAGTTGGGTCTGTTTCCTCGGATCAGGGCAGCTGGAGGACAAGAAGGAAAGGCAATAAAAGTGCTGCTTTTTCTTCATTAATAATAAACCTCTGACCATCCCTGCGTGTCCTTCATATCCTTCACGCATAGGGTGGTCCACCTGATGGGTGATATTCTGAAAACAATTTACCGGCGCGCTTAAGGCAGACTGTGAATAAAATGCTAAATGAGAGTCTCTGAGCTAACGGATTCATTCTCCAGGGAGCAATCCATCAAAAGCAACAGCAGCCGGAGAAGGGAGATGGGAATCACACTTATAGCTTGCGTGGGAGCCCAAACACCCTGAGCGGAGCAGCTCTGCAAGGCAGTAAATGAATCTTTCAAAGACACTGAAAGTGGGCTGATGTTGCGACGGTGCACCAGGCCCACTGTCTTGCACTCCAGACACAGGCAGTGCTCAGCTTCCCCTGAGAGTGACCTCCATTCTTCACTGAGGGACATGAAGTCTTGTCCAGCCACAGCAGGAGAGCCTGATGAATGTGGAGGCAGTCAAGGTGAACTGAGGCAGGTTTTCACAGTCACAGTCTCATAAAGCATGTAAGTGCAGAACATCATGTAAATAACAGAACATGTGATTTACCTATTTCTTACTAAACAAATAAAGATGAGCTCACATCTTGGAACATTCGGTTTGAATATAAAGAATAATTTAAGCATTTTAGGGCATAACTAAACTAAATGTAATCTCATTAGTCAAAATACCTCTCTAAATTTTATAAAACTCATGCAAGTCCTATCAGTACTTTAGAAAGAAATAGCCAATCACAGTAAACATCAAGCACCTTTTGCTCTGAAAACACAAGATTAAAATAATGAATGGTAAATGCTATTTAAAAATCCAAGAAATTAGTCAGTAAACAGCTGTCTGAATTAAAAAAATTATTAATATTAATTATTAATCTACAGAATGGTTCCAAAACTGGCCTTTGAGGTGAAATTTAGTTTGGCTGGTGCATTCCCTTCTTCATCATAGGGACACTGATCCATGAATTTCATTATTAGCATGAGTAGATGCTTGACAGATTGCTAATTGAATTTAAAGCAGTGAAAAGTTGTTGTGAGGGCTATTTCTAGGTTGGTCACATTAACAATCAGAGTCACACAGTCAACTGCGTGTTGTTACACTCTTACCAAGCAGCTCATAGAGGAGGTTGAGGATGTCCTTCCAGGCTTCTCCAGCCTCCTCACCTGCACACTCCTCAAACTCGGCCGCGCTACTGTACACGTTAAGCCGGTCGATGCAAACAGAGACAAGTGTAAGCATTCCCTAGAACAGTCAAAACAGGGAAACAAAACATCACGCATCATTAAGGTCTGAATCCATCATACTGACTGTTCATTTATACCACTCAGCCTTAACATTAAAACCACAGACAAATGAAGTAAATAACATTGATTCTCTTGTTTCAATGGCACCTGTCAAGGGGGGACATATTAGGTAACAAGTTAACAGTCAGGTCTTGAATTTGATGTGTTGGAAACAGGACAAATGGGAAAAGATGAGGATCGGAGCGACTTTGACAAAAACCAAATTGTGATCAAATTGAGTCAGAGCATCTCCAAAAGGGCAGGTCTGGTGCGGTGTTCCTAGCATGCAGTGATTAGTACCTACAAAAAAGTGGTCCAAGGAAGGACAATCAGTGAACCAGGCAAGGTCACTGGTTCCAAAGGCTCATTAACGCATATAGGGAAGCTAGCCTGTCTTATCTGATCAGACAGAAAAACTAATGTAGCAAAAACTACTGAAAAACTTAATGCTGGCTATGACAGAATGGTGTCAGAAAAATTTTCAGGAATGATTCAAGGAACAAGACGGAGAGTGCAAGGTGCTGACTTGACCTCCAAATTCCCAAGATCTCAATCTGACTGAGCATCTGTGGGATTTGCTTGACAAACCAGTCTGATCTGTTGAGGCTTAAAGGATGGTGGTAAATACCACAGTACACCTTCAGAGTTCCTGTGGAGGTGTTGTTTTAGTGGCATGAAAGGGACATAAAACAACATGGTTGTAATGTTATGGCTTATATGTGTATGTATCATCATGCACTGACTAACTTCCAATAATTTTTAAATATACTGATTTAAATGAACAAATATTTTATTGTTTGGAGATACTTTGGCTCCATAACACACTGCATACAATAAAATGTCAGAACACACTTTACTGACAATCAGTGTTGGGCAGTAATTTGATTATTTTTTTAGTAACGCTGTAATCTAACGCGTTATAATTTTAAAATGGGTAATTAGATTACAGTTACAATTCAAGTAACTTTGCGTTACTAATAAAATTAAGTTCACAGTAACCTGTCAGCGGCAGGCAGATGTCTGTCTGACAGACGCACGCATGACGTCATCTACGGGAGACCTGTGTGCGACAGCAACTCAAACGAAAACTAACAGAGCACGGAGAGTCAGAAGTTCGCATTCAGTAGCTGGAAATATAGCCATTACTTTAAATTCATCTCGGTTAAAGGCAA
>JBBPCY010000156.1:4832063-4868563 GCA_037974405.1 Brachyalestes nurse
TAATCACATTAGTAATTTGATTACTTTTATAGGGAGTAATCAGTAATCAGTAGTTTAATTACTTTTTTAAAGTAACTCGAAAAAAATCGAATTATATAAATCATATAAAAATATATGGTTAAATGAAAAAGGAGTATCACATGTACACCAAACTTACCTCCTCTTTGAAGAGGTCCTGCCGTTTGATGAGTGAACGGAGCTGCCTCTGCTTCTCCTCGTGGTCCAGCTCTGAGTCAGGTTGCTGGAAGTAAGTAATGAGATCATTGAGGGTTTGCAGAACTTCTCCTACAGGTAGGCACACCTCTGAGGCCTTCTCACTCTTCAGCGCATCTAGCCCTCTGAAACACAACAAGAATTAAAGTAACAGACAGAGCGTTAAATAAGGCGCAGTTGTCTAAATCAGTGGTTCTGGCTCCAAACCTCACTTCAGATGTGGTAAGAATAAAGCATGCAGTAAGGCGTGATGGCAGACACAATACTGTACCTGATGAACTGTGTAAAGAGCTGCGTGGTGTTGCGGATGATGCGGGCTGCTCTGGACTCCTCATGTTGGCAGAGCTGTAGAATCAAGCCGTCGTCCATATGGCCTTCTGGATAGAGGAAGGCCTGTGTGCAACATAGACTCAAATAAATCCTAATTAATATTCTCACACCATTCAGACGTCCAGCGTACATACAGCTGATTTAGATTTGCTCCTTTAACAGCTTAGACTGCACTGGGTCCTAAGGATATAACTTTGATATTAGTTTCAAAATAATTACTTTAGTTACTGTATAACTATGTGCAGTTATAACATGCTATTTTTCTGGTGCATTTCTACTGTTATTGTCAATGCCTTTCACTCCATTGTGTACATGTATGTGTGTGTGTATGTGTGTGTATCTACATTGTCCTTATATTTACTTGTATATCCACTCTGTATATATATACACATATACTCATTGTGTACATACATATCACTATTAGTCTACATTTAGTCTATATATAGTCTACATACACATATGTATGTATTTTATAATACAGACATCCATATTTTATATTTCTTGATTGTATAGTCTACATATTTTATACTGTACTGTTGGTATAGTATTTTATTTTTATTTTATTTTATTCTATTTTATTCTATTCTACTGTTTTCTTAATTTTTGCTGCTCCTAACTTTGTACTGTCCACTTTCTGCCATGACAAAGCAAATTTCCCACTTGTGGGACTAATAAAGGTTTATCTTATCTCTTATCACTTATGAGTGTAAATAATAAGTATGCAGTTTGAGGAAAGTTTTATTCCAGTGAAGTCTGTATATTTGTACAGTAAAGAAAAGGCTGACACTGAAGCTTAATCCCACCCGGACTCATTTCCTGGCTGTAACCTTGCATCTCCACCCCAGCTCCTCCATGCAATTATTGCATATACAGTTGCCTGCCTTATCCATTTATCTTTGCCTTCCTTTTCTCTGCATTCTGTAATAATAGACACTCCAGTGGTTCTCCTGCCGGCATGTTTTCTGACCCCTGCCCAAAGAAAACACTACACTCTGCCTCATGCTCCCTTCCTTTACAACAACTGGAGAGCCAGTTTAGCTTCAACAGCAGCCTCTAGATGTGTTAAATGAACGTAATCTTATACAATCATATGCAAATATTTTGGGACTCTGTCAAATTACATGATTTTACATGAAGCACAAAAATAAGCACGGAGAACAAAATGAACATTTTAATCCACAATTACTGAATTTTGTGAATCTATACAGAACGACATATGAAACTTGCAGATTCAAGGCTAAGGCTTAACTAAGTTTTAGTGGTTCATAATCCTGGAACCACTGGTTTAGTAGATCCTGATGACTGTGAGATTTGTGAATGGTCGAGTGGCTGGGTGCAGAGGTGGCCGTGTTGTTTCTGGACCACGTCCCAGAATCAAGCTGCATGCCACAGCGCTGGAGAGATGAGCTCTCCGTCCGAACGCCTAATCCTGACCACTCTCACACAACACACTGTCACCATGCCTCCCTCATTATCACGTTTAAAACATGGCCTCGTATGTCCTTCACTCTGACCAGCGTATACTGCCATTACGCCTGTCTCACAAGCCCTCTAATCTGGGCTCAGCTCATAACTTACACTTGACAGATGTGGTCATTCAAACCTCAGCGATGTAACTGCGTCAATGTGACTGGGAGATTAAGTTCAGTGACAGATTCAGACCTCCTGAGATTACAGAGAGGGCTGCATGCTGTGCCTTATTCTTTGCAACTCATAAAACCCAGTCCCTTCTCTATGTCAGACCCCTAGCATGTGTCAATGTGTCCACACGTCAGGGATGGGTATTTGGAGTCATTTTGTGGTTGAGTACCTGAAAAATGAGTAATCAGTTTCTCAAAATGAGGGGTAAGAAGCCCAATTCTGAAATCAACAATGAACATCCATTAAATAAATCATTAATGAATTTAAAATTTAACAGTCTAAACAGCAAGGTCAAGGTTTGTGTGTAGCTTTTGTTTTTACACGAGTTGCAATACATGCTTTACATTTTTTCTTGTGGCTTGCTGAGTGTGGCTGGCAGAAAAGTCTATCTTGATTGAAACAGGAGCATTTCCATTGATTTTAGGTTTTATTTAGAGCATCAATTTAATAGCAGAAACAGAAATGGGTTGTGTTGTAAATGAGCTTTTTTGGGACCAGCATTGCTCTGACGTGATTTGGAAGCCATAGTGTTCGCAGGTAAACAAACTCTTGTGTCCAGTAGGAATGCTAACGTCACATTCACCTGTACTCAGAGGCGGGAGGTTTGAAAGTAGCCAATCCAAGAACGTTATTTATTTCTCCTTGCAGCTGATTGGCTGCTGCCCTGTGACACATCTCTGAAAGACACAGTCCTGAATTTCCCCTGTGGAGCGTCTCCAGTGTTCTCGTGTTTTTAGTTTGGCTCTTCTTAAAGCCCTGTATTTTTATCACTGTAAATTAAATGAATTTATTACTGTATTTACCCTGCTTATACCAAAGAAAATGACAGAGCAGACCAAAGAAAACACGTGTGCATTAATTACAGTACAGTCTATACAGGGGTAACGTCGGTATTTTACATTCTAGCACTGCGGGAGTTCAGTGTAAACTGTCCAGTACGGATCCGGGTTTACCTTTACATTTTTTTTAAGGGTAATGTATTAAGCTGTTTAAAATGTAATTAAATGGTTTTGGGAGCATATTTGGGCGCACATTAGGGTTTACACTATAAAAATAGGCAGTTTTAGGCATTTTTTAACACATGATAGTTTCTGGAAAACAAAAAAATATGGTTGATAGTAATGAGCTAGTGAAAAGGGTTTGAATCAATACATGATTAGTCAATTACTTGATTACTATATTTCACATTTCTTCTTTCCGTTCTTTCCATTTCCATGGTAGAAGTGAAGAACTGTAAAAATTCCTCACCCTTCTCTTCAGCAGCCCCAAGCGGGAGGATTTTGCGTCTGGGGCCTGGTAGGACAGCCATAGGCCCGTGGCCGCATGCATGATGAAGCACACAGAATCGCCATACTTGATCTCTGGCACCCCCATGCCATCAATATCGCGCTTTGGGCCAGAGTCCACTTTTTCCTGCCAGAGAGAAGACAACATACCAATTAGAGTGGCAGCTGATCTGACAAATGCTCGCCCGTCTCTCCAGCCGGAGCGGTCAGCATCAGTGACTTCAAAAATATTTCAAGCTTTATTGAGATCAAATGGACAGCAATTTGCAACACTGTGTGAAGCAGATGCTACTCGGACTGTATAATCAAACGAAAGGCAGGCTGGTGACCTTCCTACACAACAGCCAAGGTATGACTAATGATTCACTTTAATAATGATGACTGAGAATTAGGAACTGAGAAGGTGCTGTACCAATTACAGGCCTGGAACAGTTACAAACAAGGTTGCATTATAAACACATGTGTCTTTTAAGTGTGTGAGACAGAGCAGTAAATCACAAATATCCTGCGCGTTATTCCAGGATGTGAGTTATTGATCCGTCTCTTTCGGAAAATGTTTTATCACAGTGGGCGACACTGAGCGTTAAAACACACCATTAATCCATATCCAGCCTTTTCTACACATGAATCAAACCTTGCTTGGTCTGAAGCAGAAAGCAGTGGCGGTTGTGTCAGACTTCTCTCTGTCCAGCAGCACCAGGCCACGATCCTCTGTCTGACCCAAGTACTGGCCAGTGGACAAATGACGCAGACGGAAGGGCTGACCCCATCGCATATGACTTCCACTCCAGCTGTTTGACACAAAGGCAAATAAGTGTAAGTAAAAATAAGTTTCAAAAAATGTAAAAATAGGTATGAAGTCCACCCTAATGTGTAACATATTCTTCATTGCTTCCTGCACACTGTAGGACGTGTCGTCACAAGTAACTAGTGTTGCACAGTATATCAGTATATAGTATAACATTCAGTGGTCTGGCATGGTAAACAATACTCTAACTTTCAATAAATTCAATCGTTTAATTGCATATATTACCACAACACTGCTGCTGTGTTGCATGCAAGTTTGATTCTAGGCAGGCAGGCTCATCATGTCTAAAATGAGCGTATCTAAAAGGTAAAGGGTTTAAACCAGTCATTGTGTGACTTCATGCTCCCTGAAACAATCTAAATATGGTAAAAATTCTATAAACACTGATTAATGTTAGCATATATTTTATTTTTTATGTTACATATATTACTCATCTCACCATAGAACAGTGCAGTATGTTTAAAATATTTACTGAATTATTTTATTTATTTAACATATGAAGACTTTTGTATTGCTAGAAAATCAGCTTTAAAATTACACATTGTTAGTTTCCATCCAATAAATTTGTGTTGCCAGTTTTAGTAAAGTACTGCATTTGGTACTGGCATCACAATAAACATTTTAACTCTATTTATAATCCCAGCTGTGAGTTTCAGAACTGCAGAAACAGCTCCAAGTCCTAGAAACAACTTTGCAGACTGAACTAAGTTTGTACTACTCTTTGGGAGTTTCATCCATAATTGAATGTGACAGCTCAAAGAGAGCAATGTCATCTAAAATTTAACCATCCCAGTCCCAACCCAAGCAGCGCTGTAAAGTGTTTTTCTGTCTGTGAGTCTGATGGCATGTTCATTCACCTGATCCGAAGGGGCTCCACCCTCCACAGAGACCTGGCCCTGGAGCCTCCTTTCCCAGCCTCATAGTTCACCAGCCTGAGACAGAAGAGAGCACTCGGGGACTGACAGTACTCATTCACACTCAAAGCAAAAGCCCCGCACTCTAGCAAAGCTGAGGCAAACAGAAAATGGCTAGAACTACTGACATACTGCGGTCAAAAAAACAACTAAAAAACCATGGCTGTAGTAACTCAACTTTGTATAGGTAACATACTAACATAGCATTAATGACAATGTATTTTAAATATTTACATTACATTGCATTATATTCATTTGGCAGACGCTTTTATCTAAAATGACTTACAGTTTGTGGAAACACTGAAGTTTCAGGACAGTGTGAGAACCAGAGGAGAGTTCTAAGTGCTAAATCTTTATGTAAGAGTAGTGCAAGCAGATAGATGCTGAACAGACGAGTCTTCAGGAGGTTTTTGAAGCTAGAGGGGGATTTACTTTACATATTATTTATATTTTCTGTTTACAAAATTAAAAAAATATCCCCTGTAGTGGTTTTCTTGATGCGTGTGTTGGTGCTACAGAGCAAGTATATTTTAACAATAGAGAAATTACAGGGTCACTGATATAAGAGATAATGTCCATACCACATTCCTACTCTTGGTTCATAAATCATTTGTAACATTAAATGTTACTGGTGCTTTAAATAGTTATTAGAAGTTGTAAAAGCTATTAATAGGTAGTTATCACATCTCATAATATGACCATCACATTTGTAATAAATAGTAATGCAAAAGCAACAATAATAAATTGTAAATCATTTTTGTTTCTCACCTCTGCTGCTCCTCGGGCTGGTCAGACCCTGGGATGGTGAGACTCTCGTCGTGTCCATGGAACAAGCGGATCACATGCCCACCCAATAAATAACCTGAAGCGACATACAGAAGTTACAATTTCTAAAGCACAGAAGAAAACATTAACTTATACTAAAGCAATGTTTCTGATGATATAATCTTCCTGATTATATAAAGTCTGTTCAGTTAGTGAATGTATTTTTAAAACACTTTGTACATTGTACACTGACCCACTGCCACATTGCTGCCTGAGCAGGTCGGTTGCACGTTCCACAGTGTTTGCATGAAAGAAGCATCCACTTGTACATTTCCATCAGACATAGACAGGTGCTGCAAAAAAGACAGGTCTAATTACTCATACAGAAGAAATACAAAAACTACTAAGACTTGCAGACCAAGAAAACATTTCCTGAAGACATTTTGCTATAATTTGTGCTCAATTCCCTGAGACCTTCAGCATAACTCAAAGTTCATCTCTCAATTAGACATCTAATAAAAAAACACTCAATAGTGCGAGGTGTTCTAGTTTTAGAACACTGGTTGCTAATGTCATGTATAATTGATTCACTTAACCAGTTCACATGCATCTGGTTGTAACACATAAAAATAAAAACTGACAAAGAACGGAGAAAGGAGTAACTTCTCCTGTTTTAAATCCAAGTAGGAAGATATTTTAATCTCATCTATACTTTAAGACCAAATGTTTGTAGACACCTGCTTATCCTGCGGAATTGTTTTAAACTGGGGGTGCTAATAGAAGCTTTTGTACCTCTTCATAGCAGTAACAGTCTGTTCTTTTCTGAGAAGGGTTTACACCAAAATAATACTTTGAGAACATATTTGCATTCAGCTGCAATAGCGAAGTTGGGGACCGATGCTTGTTGAGTACTTTGGAACACAAACATCATTCCAACTTATCACAAAGATATTTTACTTCACTGTACAGCCCAGTGCTGAGGGTGCTTTAAACCTATCTAGACCTTTGGCACTGGGCATGATGACCTTAAAAAATGGAAATTATACAAGCTTTGAATGAAACCCACAGCTGAAATCCCTAAAATAGTCACTTTATTTTGGACAAATAGTATTTATACAGAGGATAAGAAAAAGAAACATACAGAAAACATCCTGGCAGAAGGGCATATTCAAAGTGGTATTCTTAATATTGCATAGATTCCTCTTGTCTTGTCTCATCAGACACATATTGTTTATAGTCCATGTATGGGAATCAATACTCACCAGGTACCTCTCTGAAGACACACTGACCAAGATAAGGTCATCACCAATTCGAACCTTCTCACCCTCAGACCTCTGCTTTGACGCTGGGTGAATGGTCCACCAACATGCTTCCCCTTTGAGAAGTAAACAAGCAAAAATTATATAACGCAGTCAGTAACCTTCACCAACCTCCCACAACTGCAAATAAATCAGGCATGCTCTGAATAAATCGAATCTTTGTCGTTAGAATTGCGAAAGACATTTCCGCAGATATGTATCAAAATATCACATATGGGATTCATCCAGTGTCGGCCTTCTCAAATGACCATATCTGATTTTCATACTCCGCTACCACAATACATAAAAATAGTAAGGCCTCCATGCTTCAGTGTGGATGTCAAGTGTCTGGAAGCTGCCCACTGAGTTGATGAATGAAGTTGCTTATGTTTTTTGGTTCAAATATCACAAAGCATAGCTGGCAGAAAAGTGCCAAAACAGGCTAACAGGCATTTAAATACTGATCTTTATTCAAACTAGCATACCTGTCGAATCCTCTTGCAGGCCTACATCAAACGACAGCTTGTCTGTCAGAGACCTTGAAGTCTTTAGACAGGCCAGATACTAGGAGACAGAAGAACAGTTCAGAAAGAAAGTCGTGTAAGAATGTCTGCAAACAGCAATTAAGGGGTCCAAATATCTCAGAACTGCCAAAAAGGCTACTGTTACGTGCATGTCTAAAATAAGGCTGTTTATAAGCCCTACAAACAGCAATTCTGGCCCTTTGCCTTTAAAATATAAGGATAACTGAGTTTAAATTCAATAAATACATAGATTTTACTGTAACAAACATTGTTCATAAACATTTTTCATTAATTACATCCAATAAGATCTACTGATCTGGCCCTTATTTTATGGTGTTTAATCATTTCTATGCAGCCATATCTGTCTTCATGATTTATGTAGAGTTCATTGTTAATGAGACTGAATCCAAAGTAGCTTTAAGCAGTGAGAGTCCAGCTAATCCTCATCCGCACAACTTTAATCAGTGTGGTGCATTCTCACCATTCCACTAAAGGAATGCCTCAGTAGGATGGCGTGACCATACAGCAGTGTCCGATGTCCGCCCCCCTGCCCTGCCTGCAGAAAAGGAGAGAGGGAAAGTGAGAGAGAAAGTTAGCAAGCAGCAGTATGACTCGAGACAGGGAGTGAAACATTACTATGTTTCACAGCAAAGGATCTTTGCAGAAGAATCTTTTTTCTTGATATCAACCGAGCACATGCTGGGCTTCTCGGTTGCATGTGTTAGAGAAAGGTTTCCCGTTCATTCGTCTGAACAAGAAACAATTTCGTTGTTGTACCTTAGATGAGGAAATGCAGAGAAAAAAATCCTTGAAAATGCAAAACAAGAATTTTATTTAAAAAAAAGGGAATTAAATAAAAAAAAAATTATTTACCATACCTCTTTTCAAAAAAACGCAAAGTTAAAAACAGACATGTACTTACCCGCCTTATAAACCTCTGAAAGCATTAAGAAAACAAATATTTGTCTTTATACATGTTCACAAAATATACAATGTATAATGGAAACCTTGTAGGGCTGTCGCTATCAGCTATATAACTGAGTAATTAGGTAACTGAGTAATTTACTTAGTAATCATACACATGTAACTAAGAACTGTAAACATTAAATTTACTTCATATGCATGAAATTTGTAACGACAAAAAAATACACATTTGAGAGATCCTGCTCGTGTGGGTTTCGTCCAGAAATGCTCACAAAAACGATTTCCTTGCAGAAAGTGTTCGGACTGAACATGAGACTACACATGTAAATTATTTATTTATTTATTTATTTTAACTGAGCAATCAACTGTAACTATAATATTGACAGCCCTAAAACCTAATATCATAAAATGACCCAATGTCATGAAATTTGTTTCACAATACCCCAGGACCTATTGGTCAATGGCTTGTTGCCACTCTATATAGCATTGTGGACCAAAAACAAATGGAGAAACAGACACCATGTAAATAAATGACCCTTCCCTTATTATGCAGCTGCATTTGGGCTTCTGTCGCCTCAAATGGATGCTTATCACACCCTTCACTTATGTCAGATACTACCTTTACTCACAAGCTATACTGCAAATATGCAAGATGAAAATTCTACTGTAATACCAAAAAATGATTGCGAGAAGCTCTCTGTGGGCAAAAATGACAATCGCCAAAAGAAGAAATGAGAAAATAAATGAAGGAAAGAAGCAAGAGGGGAAAAAAATTGCATTTCAAGACATATTCACCCTGGAATCAACATTCCAGAACATTTCCTCCTCCTTGGTACCCCTGAAATTTGAGCTGTGAGAATACATGACATCAAACAAACATAAGACAAACTCACATACGTCACATCCATAGACTAACACGAGTATCTTACAGTCTAAGAAATAAACACTGTAACTCAAAGTGTAGACAGATCTTCATATCTGAAAGCTGTGCTACAACAGTAGTCCCTACATTTCTGTTATTATTTGTTATGGCTGTTTTTACAGTAAGCTGTGAGGTTTAGAAGGTTTAGTGATGTGATTATGTATTTCCTGGTTGTAATGTTAGAGAGCATGGCGGTTACACAGATCTGAGACAACATGACTGAAGAAGAAATTCAACACTCTCAATTCAGAATATCTTTATTAACATCTAGAGGAATGTTTCTCAAACCTGTCTTCAGGGACAGTCCACATTTTTGCTTGATCACTATGTGAGTTGGGTTCGAGCAAGAATGCAAACCATTTGAGGGTCCCAGAGGGTCGGTTTCAGAACCACTTATCTTGAGGACAGTGGCCTCAAACTGGCATGATGATATTTTGATGCCATTTGTATACATACATTACATTGAGTGCAGAATTCATTATAGTCAAAGGACGCTCGCTTGCCTTGCATCTTTCAAGTCACATGGCAATGTCCTGCAGTGTCTCTTGCAATGCTGATTTATCTTTGTCTGGCTTTCACCAGAAAAAATGTGCCTTGGCCTTTTGCTCTGTGGCCAAGTGTGTACTGGAAACACTTTCCAGGGCTCTAAAAAGGCTTGTTTTTTGATGGCTTGAAAAGAGAGTGTGAAGGTCTTGCGCTCTGACAGTTAAACAGATTAGCTACATTTCACTAATTAGTTTGGTTAGTGCCTCAATAAGCCTTCGCAGGTTTAAGAGCAGATTAAAAATGAATTCTGATATGAAATGTTGCTACTTTTTAGGCCTCTATGATGAGAGAACAGTAAACCACATAGAAAGTTAGTTTGTTCGGTTCGAATCAGGTTTTTTACACTCATGCATATTGTCCAAGTGGGGAATGAACTGTAAATGTAACATACCCATCGATCATGATCAGGAGTCTAGTAATGTTGGACAGAAAATACAGATGTACAGTTAACAAAGGTGGAAATACAGTTCTGATCTGATAATCAATGCTAAAGGTAATAAGTGTGGTTTTAGAATATACTGTAATAAAAATTTTAACAGTCACAAACATGAGGTCCATTATATCCCCTATTATAGCAATATTAACAAATGTGAAACCTGAAACCTAAAAAAGTTTGTTTGTTTTTCATTAGTTTCATAAATAACCTAAGCAACAAATTGATGCCATTCACTACTGCAAGGAAGTCGATCCTCCAGATTACTAGTCATCCAACCTACTGTTAGATGTGTTTTATTCATGCCTAAAATGAATAAAATGCATCTTCCATATATACTGTTATTAGTACAGTTCTGTGTAAAATGGACCAAATGTTGGAAACCGATTAAATAATGATTGAATCAAAAATATCTGGTAGAAATAAAGGAAAAATAATTGAATGAACATTTAAAAAACAGTCAGCAGGACTGCTCATCAATGATTCTTGTAGTTCAAGGGATTTGGTCTGGAAAAAGAAAAACTAATGGGTAAAAGACAGGTGTGGTACTATACCATCATAATCAGCAGTCTGTTATTTATGACAGTATGTACCTGTTTTGCATTGTTAGTCAGTTTAAATCAGGCGTGTTCAACTCTGGTCCTGGAGGGCCGGTGTCCAGCACAGTTTGATGGTAGTTCTCCTCAAACACATTCACTAAACCTGAAAATTAACTGGTGAGGTGAACCAGGTGTTTCTGAGCAAGGAAATCACCAAAACGTGCTGGACCACGACCTTCCAGGACCGGAGCTGGACACTCCTGGCTTAAGTGTTGATGACCAAAGTGAGTAATGTTTGCTACAACCTATAAAGTCCTACAGAATTATGTTTAATGAGCCTTTTAAGATTTAAACATCATCCTCCTAACAGAATGCCAGCATGAGCATTAGTAGAAATGGAGAGTGTTTGTGGAGACTTATTGGTGGTCAGTGCTACACAAAGAGTAATTACTTACCCAGAGCCATAAACAAGCGAGTAGCACTACAGCTGAAAGGATATCATTGCAATCTTTTCAATGCAACTAAAGGATGTAAATCACATGAGTAGGGTTCCGCCAGACAACAACACTTACGGCTGGTCTAATTACAAAAAATCCCTACCTGTCATGAACCTGCCAACAAGCAGTTATACGATTCCAAGAGACAGATATAATCTCTATCTGAATAATCTAACAATAACAAATGTTGTTGAGTGAGCATGAATTAATCTTAAAATACCAACGGTAACAGAAGCCTAATTCTTCAACACACACAAACATCAATCATGACTGACATTGATTTTAAGGGATTTGAATACAGAACACTGATCATTGGTTAGGCACTTATAGGGTAGGGTATAAGGTATAGGGTTTTAACTGCTGTACATAATGAAGCAGTCTGGATTACTGCATGAGGCAGAGTCTGGACAGCTGAAGTAACGAAGGTGACATATGGCTACTTACTCCTTCCCCATTCTGCCCCGTGTTAGCCAGCATCTCCTGCAGGGCCCGCACTGAGAGCGACTGCTCCAGCACAAAGTTACAGATGCACAGGTCAGGAGGAACATACTGCAGAGGAGGGAGAGCAAGGGACACTTTACATAAGTATGAACACCATAATGATAACTTGATGTTTTAACTTGAAAACAATACATTTCCCTTAAAATGTTACATTCGGTAAACTTCTAATAGTAAACAATAACATGTATTGTACATATATTAAAAGTTCAATTAATTCAAAATGTTAAGGCAATTAAATAATTTTTACAGTGAAGGCCGTGGGACAACATCTTAGCACTGTTTAAAAAAAATTATTTTCAACAGTGTTTAATTTAATGATTTTTTTTGTCTTCACAAAGCATTTTATTGTTCTTATATCAGCTTTTTTGTCCTTAAATTCATTCATTCGTCACGTTTCTTTGGCTGTTTGGTCAAAAAGATTAGCCTGGAAAAAGTGATGAGGTTTAATATGTAACCAGAGCCGTCAGAAATATTAAATTACTCAACATCTGATCCCCTGATATCCTTGTCTTGCATAATTCCTCAATCCGCACGCTTTCCGGAGACTAATTTGTACATTCTTTTCCCAACTGAATGATCCAGATAGATTCATTTGCGTGCTATTTAGAATTCCAGGGATCATTTGAGTAGTGGTGTGAATTTGAATGTGAACAAGACCTGCTGGCCTCTGACCTCACCATATCTGTTTGGAAATATGAGTAGAAATGGGTGCTAATAAGACTAAATGAGATCTCTCATGCAAAATCTGTCATTAGTAACCTGAGAGACACAGCAGTAAAGTGGGATTTGTAGTAGTCAGGCCTCTGCCAGAGGTATTCTAAACTCTGTCCATTCATTCTGAAGACCAATTCATCAATGTTATATAATGTCATAGAATATTTGATTTATGAAACAATATTATTTGTATTTTTTGACATCTTTTAGACCCCGGAATCTATATAACAAGTACTATATACATGGTGGTGAGAACTATCCATAGATTTAAATACATTCCCTATGCTGCTTTCATGTTAAGCATTTATTTGATGTTAAAAGATAACCATTAATCCATTGAGATGAAATAGTAATTTACTGGCAACAACAAATATCAAATAATATATTATGGCATTTATACCTTCTTTGTTTTTATTATAGCTTATAATAAATTCCAAGCAACATCACATAAAAGGTCATTTTTCAACATGTTAAACATACTGTATCCACATACATCGCTACATAAATGCCGTCATATCCTTTGTTCTATCGTTCCTACATGCATGGAAAACATGAAAAGTTGAGAGGGTTCAGCTCATGGTTGCCATGGTTACCCACCACATCAATGTGATATTTCTGGAAGAAATTACTGTTGGTATTTTTAAACAGGTATCTCCTTTCGACCTTTAACAAACCCTGTTATTTGTACAAAGTCCATATGTATTCTTTTATGACCACAGCGCATGTATATTTTGCAACATATGAAAGTGGGACTGTAGATTGTGGTTTAATAATAAAGTTTTGTACTAATTTGCTAGCGGCTTCACTGGGCTGCCACCCTTCACAGATCACACGTTGACAAAAAACCATTAGACATTAAGCTTAGGCTAGTCAAATTATACAGACTTGTCAAGTGACTGATCTTAGTTTTGCCATCATACCTTTGCTTCTGAGGTGGGCTCTAGGTAGCACAGTCGATTTCCAAGTCCCTCTGCTGAGAGGCAAAACTTGCGGTTCTCCTTCTGAATGGTAGCGACACACTGGAGCACCACTTCATCATCCTGCCAGCAAACCACACACACATTACAAAAGGTTTCCAAACAGCTGGAGGAAATGATCAGGCTAAACCACTCGGAAAAGAAAAAGCATTAAAAAATCTGTTCCTAACAAAACATAATCGTTGGATTTTAAATATATATTAAATCTATATTTTGTCCTGTAAAAATGCCATAAGAGAAACATTTTAGACATTGCATAATAACCAAATAAACATATAAAACAAAAGAGTGTTTTGTTTGTCTATACTATGCAATGGATCACTTTTATTTTCAACTTACTTTCAAGGTACACATTTGCGCTGTGACTACTGACAACTGCCGCACATTTGCGTACCGCATACGCCAATTTGTCCTTGCGGACCACTTATGTCAATCCCTGTCTATATAGTGTAGTCACATTCTACTCACGAACACAAAACGTAGTACGAACTGAAATTAAGATGAGATGTGAATTCCCCAATAAGTGAGGAATAATTATGAAATTTAACCATGCTTCTGTTATCACCAGTGACATCTAAGTGAACTGTAAAAGTAAATTAAAAAATGAATCTGATAAAGAAAGAACGGTGTACAGGGTACAGCATTACTTAAACACGCCTGTCAAAACCTTCGACCTGAAGTTGAAGAGCGAGGAAGAGGAAGCGGAGTGGAAGAGCTGGTGTGATCTGACCGCACAATGGCTCTATCTCTGCTGCTCCTCTGACACACTCTCTTTCTCAGGAGGGATTTATTGATTTGTGTCTCATTTGCTTTTCCTGACTGGCCTCGCTCTCTTCTGCCAGCTCACAGAGCACATTAATCTGAGCTGATGGTTGCTGTGGCTCTGACTATCAGAGCAATATTAATTCATCAAACAGAGACACGGAAGTTCATCATTCAAACCTCATTCCAATGAATGACATATGTTGGACATTAATACGATATGAGAACAAGTAAGAAGGTCCAAAATGTGTAAGGATTATTCAAAGTCATGGGAACTTTATTTGATGTAAAGAGCCTGTTCTACACCTTTGCCTACTCTCTTCTTACATGGCACAACCCAAAGCTGGGTTGGTAGCTTCATGTTACAGCTTCTTTTACTAAACAAATGCTTGATAACTTTTTATCAACATAATTTATACAGTTACATTTTAATTACAGTACATCTTTATGCATAATTTCTTTATGCATTACATCTTTATGCATAATTTCTTTATGCATTACATCTTTATACATGATTTCTTTATGCATTATATCTTTATCTATTATATCTTGTTCTTGTTCTGAGCTACTAAACAACTACTGATATGACCCAGAGTATTTATTGATTTGTTAATTTTTGTGTTTATTTTTGTAACTGTGACAGATCTTTTGCATTAAATTAGTGACATTTCCAAATATTTAACAGCTGCTGATCCAGTTATTACCATAAAGTATATTTACTGGCATTGTTTAAAAGCGGGGTGGCCATGGTATCATAAACAACCCCACAGCAGACCTGTGGGCATTTTTCAACATTTCTTTTAGCTTTTTCGTGGCTGAGGTCAGACTTTAAATCTGAATCTGTGTGAAATATACAGGGGAGGGGCGTGTCTGTTCTGAAATTAGAAAATCATATTCAGTTGGCCCATCAGACACTGGCACATCCCCTGCAAAATACTTTACCAGTGCCATGAATGGGCTCATGCCCTAATGTAGGCAGGCTTCATGTAATCACTAATGCCTGACCAACAAACTTTCAGCATGCAACAAGGAAAAATTGTAAAAACTATACTAAAGGTTTCCATAGTACTTTATTATATAATGTTATATGACTTGGTGTTTAGGGAGTTGCCCCTCCAATTGGAAGGGCGTGGGTTTGAATCCCAGGACTGCCAGTGGCACAATTAAGCTATTCTTGAGCAACGTACCGTCCCCACACACTGCTCCCCGGGTGCTAGGTCATTGGCTGCTCACTGCTTCACTTGGTGAATGGGTTAAAGGCAGAGCAAGAATTTCACCTTGCTCACACCGTGTGCTGTGCTGTGATGTGTTCATATGTGACTATAAGGGGTTACTTTATTTTGCTTTACATTACTTTATATGAGTAATAATTTTATTTACATAATATTTCCAGGGAATCTGTATAGCTGGCCAGTTTCATATGCTGTCTGTCCCAGAGAACCTAGTGTAAAACTAAGTGTTATATGTAACATCCAGCAAAATTTAACTGAAAAAAAACAATGATCAAACATGCAAGACTCCCGGAACACTACATCAGCCCTGTGATTCCTGAATGCAATGCTTACATAGCTTTTACTCGAAATCAGCTCTCCCCTAGTTCACACTGAAAGGGCAAAATACATTTTTCACATATGAGACATCAAAAAATCATTTATGCGATATCCTTTGTAGGTGTTTATATGCATTGTGTAGGTGTATGTGTGTACATTGTGCACCCACAAGTCCTAAAATAACCTAGATCTAGAAAAACACAGATTTAGGTTCCCTGCGGCTTTAAAACTATTAATATCCTACAGAAATACAGTTAAAACAACTTTTAAGCCTATGTACCACCAGTATGTTATTCAGTGACTAATTTTATGCCTGGTTAGTCCAATCATGATTACTACGGCATAGTAGTCTGCAGTCTTTGGAACTTCAAGAAGGGTTCCATTACAACCTGACATGAATAATGTATAATGAATGAAGATGAAAATTAAATTAGAAGAGTACAGACCACTAGGATCCCTACTGAGAATGCATTCCAATGTCATAGTTTTATTTTCAGTAGTATTTGCATGAAAACCTATACATTGAATAGCAAAACCCCATAGGGCTTTTAAAAAAAACCTTAAATCATTCTCAGATTTTTGGTGCAGCAATATTGTGGTTTTTGCATCACAACAGCATATATTTTCAATAAAGAAGTAAAAAGGAATTGCCATTATTGATTCTGTTTTATAGTCAAGTCACCCCATTTAGACCATTTCACAAAGCATAAGGAATAAAAATGTTTTCTTTAAATACAGACATGTTTAAAGAACAAGTGTCTTTTCTTACTTTTGTGAAAATCTCTTTTTTTTTAGAGTTTCCATGGAGTGTTTGTTAACAGATCAGTGAAAAATGATTTACATTTATGCCAGCAGGTCTAATATAACGAAAATGGAGTACAGAATTAAAGGACTGTATAACTGATGCTGTCTTGCAGTTTTTATATAAAACCAGTAGATTATAAAAACCAACATCAGTTTTGGTCTTGCGATTATTCTTACAGCCAAACCCCTTACTCCGCTTCTACGTGTTCATAGTTTTGGCATATGATAAAGTCCAGAGTAGGCTAAACTTGCTAGTGTCAGTGGCTTGTCACCTCTTTAAAATGGAGAAAACCCCTCCTCTCTACCATTACAGCAGCTGCTGGAATTGGCATAACTTCAGGCTCCATAACTGATGTTGGCTTGTTTCAGCTCTATAAATATATATACATATACATGTATACAATATGTCTGTGTATGTAAAGGCTTACAGCACATGTGCTAACAAAGTACAGCATGCTCAGCACGCTCAAAATAAAACTTTTGACTGAAAAAAGTGTCGCTGCTTAAGTGAAGGCCCTATAGAGTTCTTCATCTAAAAAGAGAGTTCAGGCCTCCTCCCCTTGCTTAAAATTGAGCCTGGGCCAAGGAATCTGGTGAATCTGCGGCAAAGTGATCCAGGGGACAGCAGTAGAGCCATCTGCTAGACAGCTAAGAAGCAGCATCACAGGCTATCTATAGGGCAGCGGGGTGGTGCGTGCGTAAGGTGGCTGGGGGAAGGTGGGATCCTGTCCTAAGGGGTGGGAACCTGACCCCAAGCCTTCAGTCCTATGCGGCCCTTATTTCAGATCCATGGCTGAAGAGACTGTCGGCCACTCCAGGCTTAGCTGAGCTGGTAGAAAGGCCCAGCTCCTCACACATACCCACACTGTCGGTGTGAAAACTGTGATTTTTCATCTACATTTTAGCTCTACTATGTCTTGAAGAATTTAAAAAGAGAATTAGATAAAGCAAAATTTTAAAAATCACCCTCGTGTTACATATCAAGCAGCTGTCCTTATCAAAAGCAATTTATCCATCGGTGTTCAATTATCCATCGGTCTTCAATGTTATTTTTATAGCATTCCTGCTTGGAGAGGGAATCAAACTTCGTCTCAAGCACAAGGAAAGAGTGTTATCCTATTGTCAGATAAACAATAAAATGTCCAAAGCCTACATTTTCACCCAAAGTACTGCAATTCTAGCGTTGTATCAATGATTTTCGTCCACCCCTAAAGCCCACCACCATGCCTGTGGCTTTATAAAAGCAGGTGCTACTGAGGGGGCCCGATTTGTCCACCCCCTCTTCCTTCTTTCTATCTCAGCGTTCGTCTTTAAGGACATGAGCAGGTGCGCGTGTGTGGCCCGAAGGCTCCAGAGGCCGTAACCCGAGAGCTCCTGATGTGGTGCTGTACCAAATAAACGCTCGCAACTGACTCGGCCCTGCCACTGAGATGAACTTGAGAAAAGGTGAATATACTAAAACCTGACCAACGTTACTATTTTCACCTGCACGCTCTGCACATACTCAGAATAACAGTCTCCAACAGAAATGCTGAACTGCCAGAATGACAGAACGACGGGGTTTATTTGTTTGGGGTACACCTTGCAAGATCTCTTTTATGTGCCATGTGTCAGAATCACATTGCTCGTAAATGTCAGACAAGGTGTTAAGTGGTGTTTACAAACTATCAGATTAGTGGTTTTTAGCTTGTTTTGCCACATTGCGATATGCCACAGGTCGACTTTTGTGAAATGATTCTGCAAGACTTAAAAACACTGCAATTAAGCAATTATGAGCAGATTTGAGCGTTCGGATTAGTGCTCAGTATTCAGTGAGGGTAAATGCCCCTAAAGCAACTACTGGAGATATATCCTTAAGAGCAGTTCAGTCTCAGCCTTCATCTGGTGAACCTGCTATTGTTAAACATGCTCCTGTTCAACTGCAGTGACACGTTAGGGTTGTAACTAGACTCTACTATTTGAGAGGGATCTCCAGAGTAAGGCACCACTGCTTCAGAGTACTGCTCCAAATTCTCTGCTGGTCTTCTATTCTCTAAAATTCGCCCCAACACTTCTCTGGACAGGCTATTCCCACTCCTCTTTCTGACAGCTTAATGAGAAAGCTGACTGCATGCCTCTCACGTCCACGCCTCCTCTGTCTTCAGTTAACGGACAGGGTCTTCCACCACGTTCAAGTTAGTGTGAAAGAAACACACTGCTGTAGCTGATGTTAAGTCAGGAGACTAATGAAATCATTGCATTTTCAGTAGCACTCAGTACATCAGCGGCCCACAATGTATTGGCCATACACAATGTACCAGTGCTCAATATTCAATTCCCCAGTGACTAATAAAGTGATGGATTTTTTGAAGCTGAATGTATTTTCAGTGATACATAATATATCAGCAATAAACCACACATCAGGGGGTACACCATATATCAGCTGTACACAGTATATCAGTGCTCGATATTCAGTTCAGCAATAAATGGGGAAAATTGTGCTTTTATACTCGATTTAATAACAGACTTACGATTAGGCCAATTAGATCACAGAGTTTGAAATTATTGACTAAAAGTCCAAAAAACAGTTTATATTGTAGGTTTTCAAGTCAATTTCCTCTTTAAAAATAGAACTATTCTTATAACAATTGTTATTATGTTGAGGACTGATGATTAATTGCCATTTAAATTAGAGTGTTTGGGATGAATTCTCAATGTTCACATTCAAGTATTGCTATGAGTGGGTCAGGCTGGATAAGTAAGATAAACCATTTACATACATGAATGGAAATATGATCTGTCTAATTTAGTTGTGTGAAGCTATGTAAAATTAACACTGAACCTGTCTTACACTCACAGCAATTTAAACATAGATTACAGTGTGAACTTATTATTTATTATCAATGGTGTAGACCACAAGGTGCTAATTATCAGTTACTAGGTCAGCCAAGAAATTCTGTCTAAGGACATCCCTAAATAATGTATTTGGTACACTCTTTTTTGTGGTTTTGTTTAGTAATGAGTAAAGTTTACTTTGTTTATACCTCAGTGTGATCTCAACTGTGCTTATCGGATTTGTACTTCTTGGAAATGAGCACACAAAAAACATGGAAAATCTCTCACATTTTTGAACTAATTATTTTGGTGTGGCCTTAATGTTATTGGAAGAATGATTCAACATAACCAGTCTTGATTTTGCTGAAGTCATTATTTAAATGAACTTTCTATTACAATAATTTAATAAGGATTATTACTTAGGACTGTTGGAGTGTACTGAAGAAACGGGCTACTCCGTTCAAACGTAATGGTAAGAGATAAATCAATTTTCATTGAGCACTGGATTAAATCCAGAATACACTGCATTTCCACCACAGTAAGTGACCCCTCTCTGTCCTGTAGTTGATATCGACCTGTTTGCTTAACTGCTAATAAGGTACTTGAAGGATCCATGAGGTTGCATCTTAGACTGAGACCATTCTTTTTAAATATGTGACACAAAGAAGGAAAACAGCAACGCAACAGCCATTATACCAGGACTGCCAGTAGTAAGACTTTAGTCTCCACGGTCTGAATGACACGACAAAAGCAGTGCTGTGATGTTTTACAGAGACACTGCTACCCAGAAACTGTGGAGAGAAAGGAGATTAAGCAGAGGCTGCAGAAGTTCGCCAGCAAATATTACATCTTATGCTCAATCGTATCACAAATTGGATTTTCCCAGGCTTACTTTCCAAGGATATTGCTTTAAAACCTTCTCATGAAATAAGAAAATGGCTTGCAAGCACGGCTGAGAGGCCTCCATCAACACTGACAAATGAAAGCAGCAAGTGCAGACAGGCTTAGATGAGAGGATGGTATCTCTGGATGTGTCTGAAATACAGATTCATCACCCCTGCTTGGTATGGAGTCCATGGGCCACTCTGCCTGCGTGGAGCAGTGTTTAATACAGGCACGCGACAGTGCACATGCCTCTGTCTAGAGATATCAGCCAGGCAAGCAATCTTATAGGTTAAACAATGAGTCCAGGTTTAAGACTGATGCATGCAAATCATTTCCTTTCGACTAGCGACTCTGTATTTTAACATGGGGCTGAAACACATCTTACAATTTCAGCATGAATAGGCAGAGCCTAACTGCTGTAGGCTGATTAAGACAATAAATATAAATTAGCTTGTTTTGTGACATCACAAAAACTGATGGACTTGAAAATGAGCTGTTTTTGCAACTTTGTTTCCATTTTTCAACTGCATGGATGTTCAATCAGTCAGTTTACATACGTCTCAGAAAACATGGCCCATTTATATACTGAAAGGCATCACAATTGCGATATGTAGCAGTATAGCTGTAATACTAATACTTTATCAATATCACGCAACCCACATGGAAGCATCCATATGATCCATTTTTCTAGGGTCCAGTTAAGACATTTCTGTGAGTTTATGTGCCAAAAACAGAAATAATGAGTTCTACTTAATTGTCAGCCTCTCAATATGTCTTGCAATTAAACAAGCGGATTTTTTTTACTCTGATATATGTAGTAAGGTAATCAGTAAGTAAATGATCTTCTGATTGGCTGCCTGGTATTACACCTCAAAAAACTGAAACATTCCTTATAGTAATTTAATCTTAAATTTAATCAGCACTACGGGGCTGTAGACTAAACAGAAGGATATATGTAAATGCATTGATTTTTGTGACATCACAAAAAAAGCGTTTTAAAAAGGGCTGTTTTTCAATGGCATAATTTGAAGGGTTAACAGCATTGACCCCATTGGCCAAAGACAGCAGAGTTCAGTTTCCCATGGTGTGGGCCCTTTAAATATTGTATTTTAGCATAATTCAATCTAAGGGAGCCTTCGATCTAATGTGGGCTCACACTTCAGTTCCTCACCATAAGTACTTAAACAACACACTCATTTCACTGAGCTTAATAGTAGTCACTGAATAACGTTGCTAAATAATGAGTCTTCAGATGAATAACAAAATAACAGGCCTAGGACTCCCTGGAGCTAAAAGCATGACAATTCTTTAAATGGCAAGACGCAGCCAGATATTTCCCTGGTGAGATGATTAGAATGATTGGATTTTCTCCATGAAACATCCCATTAAAGGCCAATAGCTGAACAGAGAGTTACATTCTGTACATTTCAGACGTTCACTGTGCCATGAAAATGCATCCATTCAACTTAACGTAATAGTTCAAAAATCATAATAAATGCAGAGTTGTCTTGCCAAAATATTTCAATTCTCTCCTTTGAGGACCATGTCAAGTCAATTATGTAGTGATCATGTCTTCAATCCCCTACACTAAAGGTGATGGATGTGAGAAGTCATTTTGTCCTTCAGTGCTGATTGTTCTGAGCCTTTAGGGACCGAAGTGGTGCCAAAGAGCACAGAGAGGCAGTGACATCAGCCATCCTTTAACCAATGTAAAGTGGCTCAGTGAGCTGAGCTGGGCATATGAAGTTGGTAGAGGTCATCAGAAGCCAGAGAGGAGCTTCAATCAGATGACATAAGGGTTACAGTCAGCTCACGTACTGCAGGGCTTCGATAATGGCCCAGAGCCCAGCAGCTTACCTATACCTGGACGCCTCTCATAAGTCATATCCACAGCATCTATCTGCACTCAGCACCTTGTCTCTGAAGTGGCGGCTAAATGCTGTGCATTGCTCAACAACAGGCAGAAAAAAGAATTTTGCCTGTCTCTGGAACAATTTCTTAATGCAGACACGCTTGGCAAGAGTAAAACAGTTTCATGTGAAAATACACATCGTCAGAGAAGTGAAAGTTATCACTGAGAGCATCTCTCAGCCAGATTGTGTATGAAATTTCCTTGAAAAAGGGAAAATAAATAAGATCTCTTTGGGCTACAGTGTGACTGAGGTTAAATGGAAACAGAGTAGCTGGATTGCCATTCACATCTTTTAAAGAGGAGAAAAACCAAACCATCCTTTGAGAGAAGACGATCATAAAAGCCCTAATCCGATGGCCTTGGGACTGGGTTGAAGAAAAGATTCTCCAAACATCTAAGACTTTTAAGGACAATGCACAACCGCTGTTCTAATGTGAGGCTAATCTACTGAGATGTGCAGCACTTTAAATATTTAAGCATGTTTACCATTTAAATTAGCTGAAAAAAGTGGGTACGGTCAAAATGGATTTTGTTGAATGATTCATTTCTGCTTGTTACAGCCAAGTGCCTTTAACCATGAGAAGATTTGTGCACAGTCCACATGCACATTACTTTGCTCAGGATTTCAGACTCAAAACTGCATTTTATTGCAAAAACCAAAACAAAAAAACAAAGAATGTCACTTGGTGTTATAGTGCAACAACAATTAAGACAAATATTAATAAATAAACAGCAAATGTAAACAGGGATCATGATACACTATGTGGGCAAAAGTACTGGGACACACCTGTTTTTCAGGGAAGAATCTTTTCTATTCCAGCATGACTGTGGCCCAGTGCACAAAGCAAGCTCCATAAAGACATGGCTGGAGGAGATTGGTGTGGAAGAACTTGACTGGCCACACAGAACCCTGACCTCAACCCCATCCAACACCTTTGAGATGAACTGGAACAGAGGCCCTCTCACTCTAGTGACTGACCTCTACAGAAGGTCTACAGAAAGAAGCACACAAACTCGCATAGAATTCACATTCAAACATCTTGTGGAAAGCCTTCCAAGAAGAGTGGACCAACTCCATATTAAAATCTATGCATATTAATGCAAAGTCATGAAACTCCCTGCTGGTGTAATGGTCTGGTGTCCCAATACTTTTGTCCAATACTACTGTATGTGCTAAGTGACACTTTTAATGGAAGGGCTGTTACTGTGAGTGACTTACCACGGCAATTTGCAATACTGCCACCATAAGCAGGGCGGGTGGAGGGACAAGGTGAAATGAACAAAGCAAGGTAAGCAATTTTTTTTTCAATGTGTCATGCTTACAGTAAAGGTACAGTAATGACAAGATATAGTAACAAACATGAGGTGAAAGATAAAAAAATAATGTACTAAAAATCAGTGAGAGGCAATTACCTTGGTTGAAATTTAAATGTTTTTAAAAATAAGATTAGGCTTCTTGTTACCTGAGTGCTCAACACTAGCTTTCACTTTTGCTCTGTAGAGCTAAACCTGCTTACACTTTAACAAGAGAAGCTAACAGATGTCTAGAAAAGGAACTTTGTTCACTTTAATGAAAACGCAGCATCAGTCCTTACTTTAAATAGCTGTGTTCCCATACAGCAGTGCTCAGGCTCTGAATAGCAGGAGTTCATTCTGCACAATGATTCATGAATAATGGTTCAGACATTAGTTAGGGAAAAAACATTACATATTTGGTTGCCGGTTTACCATATAGTATTTGAAAACTTTTTAAAGCTACACACGTGGTCTTAAAATCAGCAAAAGCTATTAGATAAGTTACTGTTAGTATATGGAAAATAGATGTAAAAAATACAGTAAGTTTAGCTGCATCATAAATTAATTAAATAATTAAATCCCAGGCATCAACACATCATGAATTCATACCTAGAGCCTCTGCTGGTACTCTTAAGGCTTTAGCAGTATAGAAATATTCAGTATGTGATACATGGTCATTTCGGAGAGGGGGTGGCAGGCCGGGCTGGCGGGGGTTTGGGTTTGGGGCAGGTGATGCAAGTTATCGAAAATCTTTTGAGATGTGTTGAGTGGCGGGTTACGAGTTTTCAACAAATATCTGTTCATATGTAGACTGCGGGGTACGCTGGTGATACAGTTATCACAATTTAGTAAATTACTGTTTTAAATAAAGTCCGTAACACTTTAGAATGTGTGACTGTGTGATATGACTGGAAATCTGACTGAAATGTTCCTTACAATGGAAGATTATCTCCTCTACCAGATGGATGACTAATAAATATAATATGTTTTTAAGATTGATTTTAAGAATGAGCGTTCAAAGCCAGGATAATGATGTTCATAGACAAACAGATAGATCAATAAATGGATTCTGCCTACTTAGGTCAAATAATACCAAATAATAACCAATAGTGGTAATAAGCAAATGCTTTTGGTCAGAAAAAAATAGTTTGCTAATATATATATAGTTTTGCAGTAGCAAGCTGTTGATTTTTAAATATCACATAAACCCAATAAAGATGGTGTTAAAATGTTAGTGGCTAGTAGGGTTAGCTGAGCTAGCTGATGCAATGTCCCATAGGTTGGTGCCAGAGGACTGTGTATGTATGTGTGGTGGAAGCATCAGCTTTTAGGAGGCTAAAATTAAACCCTGGAGTCTTCTGTTGGAATGTAGAGGGCTTCCAGAACAACATAAACTCCAAATAAGCCCACTGCTACTGTACTGGCACTGCTGGGACTACCTGAGATTAAAGGGTCGATACAATCACTCCACAAAGACAAGGACTGAACGGAGAGCTGTTAAGTTCAAGGAAAGTATCAGGTCACCTTACTCCTTTGTTGTAATCATGAAAAGAAAAAAATGACTGAAATATCCATCTATGATCCATATAAGGTCTTTCAGGAAATGTATGCAGAGTTTTTCACATTTCGACATTTGGTCAAAGAATTGTTTTTTTTAAAGTAAATTGAATACAACATACACTCCTACCACGGCTGTATGTTTGTGTTCTATGGTACATCAACTCTGACAGAAATGGGACATATTTTACGCCAGTCTAGAGGTTACTGGGAGAACAGACTCTACTCACATCCCTCGAGTATTTCCATTTACTGTGCGTACGCCCTTCACTGCCAGCTTTCCCACTTTAACACCGTAACAGCAAGGTGAGACTGTACACACCTGCCCCATGCAGGGTCCCGCTGCAGACTGGCAGATTTTTTAACTGGATGCAACAGAAAACTGAGCAGCAGAAGCAATTTTTACAAATACCAAAAACTGAAGATTACACCCTAATTCACACTCAAAATCATCAGAGCAAATCTAAAATTAATGGAAACTTCATGATTTGTGAAGTGCAAGAGCTGAATGTTCACCTTTTAACAAGCAGGCACAAGATGTACAACACATTCATATCTGTGTTAGATGTGGAATATCTTCACAGACATCAACTTACTCATATATGACATATCCTATATGACAGACATATCTATATGTCTGTGGGACAGTTAACCCTCCATCATATGTGAGAACCTGGCCACTCACACACACATACTCAAATACAACATATGTTACACTGACTCATGGACACTGTGGTCGTAATTTACTCAAGAAACCTGTCACAGTTTTCAGTGTCATCAGATTGTTAGCGTGCCATTGACAAGTGGAATCTGAGTATTGTGGGTTATTACCCAGCAAGCATGCCAAGCGTTTGAAATTAACTCTGGGGAATCTGCCAGCTTAAACAGCTTCTTTTGTAGGAATAGGAAAAAACACACACGGATAGTGACCGTCCCTGTTGTCGAACCTGCCTCCCTGCAGGCAACATAACAGGAAAAGCCAAACAAGCAGCAACACAAAAATAGTATACAGTAGCTGCATTGCCATATACAGATATATTCACGCAACGCTTCTGTTTTATGACTGAACTGAGCAGAGGCAACCGATATGAATAATCTGTAAACTGCCCATCTATACGTTTAAGCCAACCCAACAGTGAGGGTCATTTACACCAGAGGAGCTCTCAAACATCATATCGATTACAGAGGTAACCCGGACAGCAGGTCTTATGTAGCCACCGCAATTAATCTTCGTCAAAGTACACAAATAGAAAGCAACTAAATTGGTCTAATGGAACTTATTCAACACATTTGCATTAAGGAAAACACACAGCATAGTGGGAGATAAAACAGATATAAGCCTTTTTAGAAAAACAGAGTGTACAAATTATAGCCCAACGAGTCGATGACAGATCAAAACTATCAATCTAAAAAAATTAATGTACGGAACAAAATACTAAATGTTCAATAAAAATTCCTATAAAAAAAGATTCAACATTTCGGACGATTCATATTGGTCCATTCACCATTAAATTTTAACACAGTGGAGAAGGCAGCTGGTATTCTCCAAAATGAGGTTTTGCACTAACAGTGACAATACATGGGTTGTCTGATGATATCGGTTGATATTAACAACCTGCAGTTTTTATAGTTATTTGCTAAAATATCACCAAACGTGGGTTGTCTGATATAATCGGTTGATATGAACCTGCAGTTTTTATAGTTATCTGCTAAAATATCATCAGTCGTGGCTTGTCTGATCTAATCAGTTGATACTGACAACCTGATATTTACAGTTATCTGCTAAAACATCACCAATATGCTTATGCTTATAAATAGCATCATTTTTTGTTTTATTTCAGACCAGCAATACAAAATATCCTTTAGTGATGTACCACTGAGGTGCCTAGTGTGAAACACCTTCAAAATTTACAGCTGTCACTGTATACTATTACATCAGCAATGCTTCAGGAAAATAACTGCAGCATGAAATCTCAATTTAAAACTGAAAAATCGATATCGTCCACAAGATCGGTCTGGCTTTTTTCAAAAAAGGTGAAACAAAACCCACTCGTGAAGCAGCAGGTAGTCTCGCTGGTGCAAATCCCCAAATGAACTCCCAAAACTTTTTGCACGCCCCTGCAGGGGGCTGCCAGTAAAACCAGTGGGGGTTTTGCAGTGCAAAAGCCTCCAGATGGAGGAGGTGGACTCATTTAGATTCACATCCACCAGCTCTAACGACAGGTGTGTTACGAGCCTGCACTGTCCACTTGCATCAAGTTTCAGATTAGAGGAAAAGGGGAATAATGCCTTACGGGGAAAAAAATAATCAGTTGCATATGTTTCCAATGAGGGACGCGGCAAATTACGCACTGGAAATTCAACAGCGTTTCCTTCGGAGTGGCTCAGAATATGATGACTGGGGGTTTTAAACCAGATGCATGAAGAGACGCTGCAGTTATAAAGATAAAAAAGACGACAGGACCCTACTCACGGTTCGTAAGAACTGGATTTCGTCTTCTCCTTCCCCTTCAGCCATGGCTGTAGAAGAGCCTGCCTGGACTCCAGAAAGCCACCGCTGGCAGCGACGCGGAGCTTCTCCTCTCCTCCTCTCCACCACATTAGCATAGAGCTAATCCACAGCCATATAGGGGAGAGCAGGCGGGCAGAGCCACCACACTGCCCTCCTCAGGGGTCACCCTCCTACTCTCTAGCCTCCTGCTCAGGATTTCCACCAGCCAGTCCCTCATATGCACCAAAAACAATGGTAGCCTCATGTGTTTGCATTAACTTCTGCAGAAAAACTCATTACCAAACAGGTTAGAGGCTAAAAAAAAGCCTGAGAAGAGCAAAGTCACAAGTGGCAGAACATGAAAGAAAAAAAATGTTCACTGTTTGCTAAAAGTCTTACACTATCTGGACAAAAGTATTGGGACGCCTGACTATTACACCAACAGTGACTTCAATGGCATTGCATTCAAATACATAGACTTTAATATGGAGTTGGTCCTCCCTTTGCTGCTATAAATGCTTCTACTCTTCTTAAAAGGCTTTCCACAAGATCTTGGAGTTTCTGTGGGAATTTGTGCCCATCCATTCTGTAGGGCAGGGGTGTTGAACTCTGGTTCTGGAGGGTCAGGGTCCAGCACAGTTTGATGGATCCCCTTTCTCAAGCACACTCACTAAACCTGACAATTAACTGGTTTGGTGAACCAGGTGGTTTTGAGCAGGGAAATCGGCAAGACGTGGTGTACACAACGCCGGCCCACCAGGACTGGAGTTGGGCATCCCTGCTGTATAGCATTTATGAGGTCAGGCACTGATGTTGCCCTGGCTCGCAGTCTCCGTTACAGTTCATCCCAGAGGTGTTGGATAGGGTTGAGGTCAGGGCCCTGTGCGGGCCAGTCACGTTCTTCAACACCAAGCTCATCCAACCATGTCTTTATGGACCTTGCTTCGTGCACTGAGGCATAGTCATGCTGGAATTGTGTCCACAAAGTTGGAAGCATGGTGGTGTCCAAAAAGTCTTTGAATGCAAAAGTGTTTGGATTGACCTTCACTGGAAGTAAGGGGCTACCTGAATTCATAATGAAGTGTCCCAATATTTTGTCCATATAGTGTATGAACCAAAAAACCGTTGATAGCCTTATGTACGGTCATTAACTTCTCCAAAAGAACCCATTAGCCAACAGGTTAGAGGTTAAAAAGCCTGCAGTGGGCAACGTCACAAGTGGCAGAACATTCGAGAAAGAAATGTTCACTGTGCCTAATGGTCTGAAGATAGACATAATACTTCTGTCGCATTGTCTTATGTTGATTTAAAGGAATAATACATCAAAAAATCTAAATTTCACCCTTGTCCCAAATATAGTCAAACAGTTAGACAGGTTGTGTCCAAAGTCAAGTCAACTTTATTTGTAAAGCACATATAAAACACCAAAGGGTGGAACTTGCACATATGTTTTACCTCTGTTCATATATATATACTGTATATTTGTATTATATTGTTTGTAATATGTGTTATAGTGCACTTTTATATTTTACTCTTGTGTTGTGCAGCTTATATTCTATTGGTTGTGCGGCTTCTACTTTCTTCCCCTGTTCTGTCCACTAGCAATGAAAATTTCCCAACTATGGAACTACTAAAGAGTTATCTTGTCTTAATACGAAATAAATAAGTGGAATATAATAAGCAAATAAAATATAATTAAAACACTGCAATTATTAAAACATGGACACAGGTGCCACTAAAGAGATGACCCAGTGTAAAAAAAAAGTTGCTCCAGGGCAAAACAATTACAGTGCACTGTACCTAGCTAGGCTAATATAGCTAGTGGGAGTCTTTTAGCTAAAATCTTTAGCTAAAAAGTCATGTTTATGTCGACCAAACTCTTATAATACTATTGCTCCAGTTTAGTTACTCCAGTGTAAAACTTTGGACATGAAACATGCCTGACTTCATTTGGAATTAGGGGGAAAGATTGTGTGAAATTTCAAAACAAATCTATGTTACTGCACATTCAGTTATCCTTGTTCCCTCGCCTCTGTATAGTATGTTAAATGTTGATTATTAGAGGTAAGTTATATTCAGTGAGGCATAAACTCTCTTTTGTAAGCTTTTGTGATATAATTCATTGTTAGCTGTTTTCCAGACTTGTGACTCCAAACATCTTTTTCTTGCAGAAAGCCCTTGGGCTCCTGTGCTCTCCTGCATTCAAGAAGCAACAAGGCCATCTGGTGGGGAATCTCAGCTACAGTTAATATTTCACACTGTACACTGCATTGCTGGAGAGACTCTTCTGACCCTTAGCTCATTGCTACCCCATGCAAATCTGAACTGGTTTTAAACTGCTTTATTTAACAGCTTTATTTAAACGCCCATGTTTTTTTTAAACTTCTCAGTGCAATTTGCAGAAAAAAATCAACCAGCCACTGCTTAAATATCCAATGATTTGTTAACACCATCTCATCCACCACTTCTTTAGAGTCAATGGTATTAATCAGGGCTTTCACTTCCTTTGCTGCAGTAAAAGCCACTACTATTCTGTGATGGGAACGTTGCAACAAAAGCTGTGTGGATTTGACTGCATCCAGTGTGAAAATTATGGTTCGCTAATACTCCCTGACGACTCGGTTAATAGAAACTGATTGGCAGTAATTATCTGTCATGCAAGTGGTGCAGTAGATATTTTATAAAAGATGTGTTTCATGTACATGTATTTAGGTGCTCAACTTCTCTTCACACAGGTTTGCTGGACCTGTGTTTGTTGACAACATGATATTAATACGTGTTGCATTGGTACATAGTACAAAGTGTTTAAGTAAAATGTTCAGCTGTTTTATACCCATTACACTTTTCTGATCCTGAACACTACTTCACTTTCTTTTCGTACTGTAATATTTGAAGCATGGGCTTTACAAGACCTCTGTGGTCCTGTAAGTTGCAAGGTAAGGCCTCCTTGGGTTGGACTGTTTTGTCCAGCACATCCCTCAGAAACTCGATTAGACTGAAATCTGGGGAATTAAGTGTCATGTTCCTCAGACCATTCCTGAAGTATTTTTGCAGTGCATCAGGGCACATTGTCCTACTGAAAGAAGCCATCGGCATTAGAGGATAGTTGTCATGAAGGGATCTACTTGGTGTGCAGCAGTGTTTAGGTAGGAGGTACATGTCTAAGTAACATCCACGTGAATGTCAGGACCCAAGGTTTCGCAGCAGATCATCGCACACAGCATCACACGGCCTCTGCCACCTTTCCTTCTTGCCATAGTACGTCTTGGTGCCATCACTTCCCCTGGTAAGAAATGCACACGCACCCAGCTATCCATATGATATAAAAGAAAACATGATTCATCAGACTAGGCCACCCTCTTCCACTGCTCCATTGCCCAGTTCTGATGTAGCATTTTTGAAAAAACATCTTGAAGATGTGTTATTTATTTTCCTGCCATATTGCCCACCCATTTACGTAATACCTGTGTACACCATAAGTCTTTAAATATAATACTTGCCCCCATTATTTTAGTACCATTACTCACTTATTTTCTTTCTTTAGGTTTTTTGCAGGTTAATTTTAAAATAAAGGCATCACAGTTTACAAAGCATACAGAGTGTATCAGAACCAGAAAACTTCATAGATCTCAGCGGAAGTGGCTTTTGCTATGACTGTACAGTCACACAGAGACCCAAAGTAAAAAAAATAAATAAAATAGAAGTGTAAAGTCAAAATAAAACTCTCTAGAAAATACCCTCAAAATACAATTAAAGCAATATTCAAGAAAAAGTAAAGGTCTCTCCCAAAAAATAGCCATCCTTTGCCTTCGTAACAGCTTTTAACAGATGGCATTCAGAGAGCAACTAACAGAGAAGCATGTTCCCAGACTTAGTAGTCATCTGCTTTGGAATTCATGTATTTTTTGTTCAAGAATTACAGTTTGAATGTAACTGATGTTTCAAAATCTGCTTATATTAAATCATTTAAAAATATTCACAGCACAAGCATGCAACCCATATGTTTTTCTGATCATTCCAAGCATCTTCATGACTTAATCAGTGTTTTTGCGTATAACCTTTAACTTTCTTTACAGTTTTCCAAATATTTTCTTGAAATTAATTGTCATGGAGTGCACCAGTACCCTGCTGCACCTGCACAAACCAATCAGAGAATAGAGTCAAATAATGCCTGGAACATCTAAGACCACTCCCAGAGCGACTTGATTGCTCGTAAGGGCAAGAGTGTGATCAGTCATGGGATTAACGAGGAGGGGCTACAAAAGGCAAAGTGTAAGGATCTCGGTGAGACAGACGAGGTCATAAGGGGTGAGCTTACAGAAATATGCTGGCTGGAGAACCTGTTGGCTATGTGTGCAGGTTGAAAAGCCAACGTTGCTATGGGGAATCATCAGGGCAACAAAAATTCCAGTCTCCCTAACAACTGGGAATTTGAGAGTGCTCGTCAAAGAGGAAGGGGGTTGAGCTGCTTTAACCTACAACACAAACTCCACATCTCTCCACGGGCCCTGAAAACATCCTCCAGAGGACAGAGGTTGAAGAGATTGTTGATGATGAATGTGGAGAAGAGGGTGCAGAGTACCACTAAACAAAGGTTTGACACAGCCACTGAACGACTCTCAGAGTGTACACCAGAGACCATTAAGGAAGAAAACGAGCATCATTGTTCTCCCACTCTGGACTTTACAAGTGGATTTAAGGAAACTTGCACATCCTTGGTACTTTCCACCGAATCACATTCCACAGAGAGTCGCACGTCCAACCCAACCTTCTGCGGACCTGATGGAGATGGTAGAAATTCTGAGTTGGATGGAGACTTGTCCAGTGAGTTGTCAGAATATGACAATGATCTCTACAGTGTTAACTGGACTGTAGAAGATTGTCCTGAGAATTCACAAGGGGAGATTAGTCCACATAGCAATTTTATGATTGGGTCTACAGAGTCTGGCCTTCCAGTAAAACACGCAAAAGCCAAAGAAAGCTCTGAGGATCTTCAATTGGCCACTTCATCGGTTAGAACAAAAGTAGGGAAGTTGGAGGGTGTCATTCAACAGAACAGCAATATCAACTCAGACCAGCTCAAAGAGTACCTTGTTCCTCCAAAGCACACTTCAACATCAGGTGGACTGAAAGACAGAGACAGTAAACTACCCATGTCTCAGACCCAGAACATAGAGCTCAGGCAGGAGGAGGTTCTCTCCATGGAGATGCTCCATGTCCTTGAAGGAGACCGGAACCAAAGCCTCCAGAAAGCTCTTAAGGCAGTTCAACCCTTTGCAGACCACGATGATGACTGGAAATGTATCAGAGTTCCTAAAACAGAGAAGATGAGCTTGGGCACAGTGTGGACGCAAGATCCAGATGAATTTATGTTCGTTTGCCAGAACAGCCCATTGAACAGAGTTCAAATGAAATCGGAGAGAAAGACAGCACTCTTCTCCTCGTTCTCTCTCAGCCCCAGCAGCAGCAACAGCCTGGGAAGTATGTCTCCGCTGGGTTCCCCTTGCTCCTTAAGTCTCTCAGATCCAATGTTGCAGCAATGCATTTTTCCCCTGCACAAAGAGGAGCAAGAGGAAGGCAGCAGGATGCAACTGATACAAAGACAATGTTCAGTTGTGGACAACAACAGCATTACTGGATCTGTGGCTGCTCCAGATGAGCCAAGTATCAGCTGGACTACACCTACTTTGCCAACCATGCTCATCTCCCTTACAACAGGTGGGCATATCAATCCTTTTTCTAATGCTATCTATGTGGATTGTGGATATTATGGCTGGGGGTCTATCCCAAAAATAGCCATTTTTTATATTTCAGGCATTTGGAAGTCAACTCTAGACTCAGAATGTTTGCACTTTTTAGACTGAATACCAAAACATTAGCCCACTCACAAACACACATACACACACACACACACACAGAATGTAAGAAATTCTGTCACTCTGAATTCAAACAGTGCAAATGGACTGGTATATGCCTGCTGCCTCATAGAATTTTCATTCTTCATTTGGTGCTGTAATGAAAGTAGATGATAAATGACAGATCTTTACAAAATCACAGCTAAGCCTAACTTTATTCATTTTTCTTGGAAAATCCTTAAAACCTTGTTATTTTTAAAAGAGGAATACATGGAGAATGGATGAGTTTGTGAACTTTTACATACCTCTTGCTCACTGAGGTGGACATGAATCCTCAGCTTGAACCTTGTGATAGCTGTTATGACAAAGATTATCCCTGGTGGAAATCTGAAACATGATTCAGGTTCTCCCTGGTGCATGCTGTGTCTGGTCAAGCGGCTCTACATTTTTCAACTCATCATGTGATGCAAGACATCAAAGATGGCCAGTGGAGCTGAGACCTCGGCTGGAGACATCTGCACAGTAGTCTAGATGCATGTTAGATGTGTGGTGATTTTTATTATATGTGAAAAAAGATTCTTAAAAGATTCTCAGGATTGTGAGGTTACATGCAATCACTTGAAAAAAATGTTTGTACCTCCTAAATTATTTTTGTTGTTTTTGTTTGCTTTCTAAAGAACAATAGAGACTATGTAATGGGGACTGCTACTGATTTATAATAGAAATTTTAAATAATTACATAATTAAGATGTGACTGGATTGTTGTAAAATGTTCTGTTCTAGAAAAACCTCCCGAGTCAGAATTCAAAGTGATAGGAACCAAGTCTAAATTTACAAAATAAACTACATAAAATGTTTCATGATGTTTTCTACTATCAACATAGTGTACAAAAATTATGAAGCCACATGTAGGTTCACTATTCAATTTGCAAAGAAAATAAAACAGCTATACTTGTGTTGTTGACACTGCAACTCTTGTATTCCACTACCCCCTGTAAAAAAATCTGAAACTGCAAATGATCTGCAATGCACAATTTCAAATTAAATCGCTTTGGATGACTGTTTTAACTGATCAGTTAAAATCTTTTAGAAGAAATGGCTGGTATTCCACTTTAATCTCCTATGCTACTATACAGAATCTCTGTAGCACAGTCAGAAAATACCTTACTGATCAGCCATAACATTAAAACCATTGGCCTAATAATGTGTAAGCTCCATTCAGATCTGCTGTGAAAACAGATCTGACTCATCAAGGCATGGACTCCACAAGACCTCTGAAGGCACTGTGGGGTCTAGCACAAAGACGTAAACAGCAGATCCTTTAAGTCCTGAAAGTTGTGGGGCCTCCGTTGTTGGGACTAGTTTGTCCAGCACATCCCAAAGATGCTTGACTGGACTGAGAACTGTGGAACATGCGTGCTGTTAACTAATATCTTGTGTTCCTGAAGAAATGAGATGATAGTGTATATCAGTCATAACATCAAATACAATGTTAGATTATGTACTCAATGTTTTCCGTTTAGTTTATCAGATTTCTTTCCCCAAGTTATTCGTTTTCAAATGATTATAGTAATTCAAATCAATCTTTACTCTGAATCAGAAATGGAGATGACACCAAAATGTCTGAATCCAAACAGCTCAAACGGACTGGCATTCTTCATTTGATGCTCTAATGAAAGCAGATGATAAAAGACAGATCTTTACAAAATCACAGCTAAGCCTAACTTTATATATTTTTTAGATCCCTTAAGTCCTGAAACCTTGAGATTGTTGACATGTTCCTCAACCAGTTTTTTCAGCATGGCAGGACGGGTTAATCTGGTCAAAGAGGGCATTTCTACTAATCAATATTATTGCAATGAAGAGGTGTACCAAATCTCCAGCAATATTTAGGTGGGTGGTACATGCCAAAGTAGCATTCACTTTAACGGTGCAGCTGGTGGCCTAATGGTTAGGGAGTTGCCCTTGTTATCAGAAAGTCGTGGGTTTGAATCTCAAGACTGCAAGTGGCACCACTGAGGTACCCTTGAGCAAGATACTGTCCCCACACTTTGCTTCCTGGGTGCTGTGTTACTGGCTGCCCGCTGCTTCACTTGGTTAATGGGTTTAATGCAGAGGATTTCGTGCTGTGTGCTGTGGCGACTTTACATTAAGGCCTTCACTCCTCATGTGCATCACTGAGCCTTGGGCGCCCATGACGCTCTTAGTGGTTTTAATGTTATGGCTGAACGGTGTAAACCCACAGGGTGAAAGGTTATGTATTTTGTCATGGTTCTCCAAAGATGTTCTTTCGAGAAAGAATTAGTCTATGTAGCTTGTGTCTGACTGTCCAAGCGTTAAAGAGTGTGTGAATGCTTTTGCTCAAATATTGCTGAACTTAAGGTGCACCTGACCTTCTCAGACTTCAAAAGAAGAAGGAAAGAGGGATTAGCTGTTTCAGTCAATTCAATGTGACTTAATTCAGTCACATTACTATCTGAAATGCCCTTTCAGATCTTTTATACTTGCATACACTTCAGATGTATTTTGTACCGTGTTCTTATACAGCAGTGGTTCCTGACCCTTGAACTACTATACGGTATACAATTAAAACAGGTTGTTATGTCTCAGAAATCTTGAAACATGTAAAGGCAGCCGGATTGATGTTTTTACAAAAAGATTACTACAAAAATGTTCAGTTTCTCAGGTTTTATCTTTTATAGGTGCAAGTGTTGAACTGAACAGCTTTGCCTTAGTTTTTAA
>JBBPCY010000156.1:4868663-4891537 GCA_037974405.1 Brachyalestes nurse
TTCACACTGAAAATATTGAAACAGTTACTTGATTGGTGCCTGCGGTTTAATAAAAACCGCATGCAAGTCTATTGCAAGTCTAAAATTACTCATAATTCAAAAAGTTGATGTGACTGAAAAAACTGAAACTAGATCTGAAATCAGCACGAAAAACTGGTTTAGAAAAATGTGTTGTGGTGTCTGATGATTACAAAAAAATTGTTTTTCTTGACCTGTGTTATCAATAACATTAGTTAAAGGTTAGATCTAATAGAATCTATTATATTCAGCTTAATGTTCAGCTGCATTTAGTATGTAATTCACAAATCATCTGTAGAAGCATCTCAGTATAAAGTGTTACTGTGATGCACTGCAGCTTCAGCAGTATATTACTAAATAATAGCCTGGTGTTATGTTTTGTACCCCATCATTCATGGGAAGAAACAGTGTGTTCCAAAAAGCAAACAGAACATAATAATTGTAGCTTCATAATTGTGTGAGTGGCTTTGTTTTGTGCATGTTTTGAAGTCCTGTGTTCACTTCATGAACTGAGTGTCTGTGCTTTTTTATGGTCCTCAGAGAGCTCAGCCTGAAGAACTGGAAAGAATAAGAAAACACTATGAAACCTCAGATGAAGAGCAAGTCAAACTGTTGGACAAGCCTGAACAGTGAGATATTATCCAGATCAGCCGTCTATTCACTCCTCTCATAAAACAATAACGCCAGGTCAAAACGGGGGAAATTGTTTGGTGACCATTTTACAGTGTAGACTAAATCTACTGAGAAAAGAGGAGCAGGGTGTTCTTATAGATACAGCAATCAAATTTCCAAAGATGTCTTCATTAATTAGTCAGTAATTATATGTTTGTTGCTTTATTCTTCCAGGTTCCTGTATGAGCTCTCTCGGATTCCTGAATTCTCTTTGAGAGCTCGCTGTATCATTCTCCGGTCAACATTCGCTGATGCCATCGCTTCCATTAAACGTAAAATAGAGATCGTCCTCCATGTGTGTGAGGTACAAAACCACTCTTTTCTCAAGTGTTCACTCTTGGGCAATTGTTTTGTTGATTTTCTAAGAGAAAGTTAACCCAGCCTCTACAGAATACAAACTTTTTAATGCCCAGTTTAACATAATTCAGAGAAAATATCTTGTTATTACAAGATAGACGAGTTGTAAATTATTACAAGATAGATGAGATCAGCTGGTGGCCTAGTGGTTAGGGAGTTGCAATCAGAGGGTCATGGGTTTGAATCCCAGGAATCCTAGTGGCACCACTGACGTACCCACTCTGTGTGCTGTAGTGTGTTCATGCATCACTATAAGGGGACACTTTACTTTTTATCTTATTTTTATGTGTAGTTATTATGACATATTCCTCAAAATTTGTCACAATCGGAACATAACAAATACATGCTAAAGTGTTTTGGGTTTTTTTTGCTTAGCAATATTACGCCACCTTATTTTTCCTTAGAAAATCACCAAGGTGCTATTTGATAGGAGGTGCATCTGGATGTGCTACACATAAAAACAGTTGTATGTGGAGATGTTAAAAAGTTTTGTCCAGTGAATCGCCTGCTGGCCCTGATTCTGGGTGTTAAATGCAGAGTGTTAACCTGTGGCAGGAGCTGCTGGAGCGGAACAGTGTGAGGGGCGTGCTTGGACTGGTGCTTGCTTTGGGAAACTACATGAATGGAGGCAGCAGAACCCGAGGCCAGGCTGATGGCTTCGGCCTGGACATTCTCCCTAAACTCAAAGACGTTAAGAGCAGGGTAAGCCTTTCCAGGGTTTACATACAGCTACACACACTAAACAATACACTCTAATCGATGCACTCTAATACACACTGGCTATCCCAGTTCAAACCCTCTTCTGAGCCCCAAATACAAGCTTGTCATTATAAAACCACAAGACTAAACAAAGGAATCAGTTTTTGAAAATCTGAGGTTCTTTAAAAAACCTCCTGGCTCATGAAAACGTACCTTATGAGATATTTTTATCATGTAGATACTTTTATTTTATTTTATTGCGCAATAAACTGTATAAACTGTGGTAATAATGGAGCAATCAAATAAACGTCAACTAAACAGCCTGTGTTACCTCAACAAAACTGCATTTACAACGACTGTCATCTTCAATTCGTAAGTCAAACAGCAACTGTTGTTCATTTTTAGTGCATTTTCTATTATGTTTTGTGCCCTTGTGAAACCACACACCAGAACACATTTCCTCACCCTGAAAAAAAGGTTGAGGGCAATGAACTGTACCCAGTCAGAACCATTTATATGCATAAATGTTTTTTGCCCAGTTAAATAGTTCTTCTCTCTGATGGAACTTTTATGAAAGCTTTTAAAAATGTACCATAAAATGAAGCATAACAAGAACCTTCTTTGGTCCATTATAGCACAATGTAAGTGATGCTTTTGAAACCATACTTGGCTCGTTCATAAATTGTGATTCTGATTCTAATAATTTCACACAAACTCCACAGGATAATCGCATGAGCTTGCTGGATTACATGGTGTCCTATTATTCACACAACATTGATGAGGTAGATATGTGGTTAATACTTCATATATAAATGCATATATAAAAAGAATCAATCTTTCTCTGTTCTAATCTAACCTTTAAACTCTTATTAGAATGCTGGGACAGAAAACTGTGTCTTTCCATTGCCTGAGCCACAAGATGTGTTCCTTGCTGCCCAAGTGAAGTTCGAGGACCTCACCAAGGAGCTCCGAAAGCTGGGGAAAGACCTGGCGGGTGAGAGCAAAAAATAAAATCCAGGGCTGAGCTTGCACTGCTGAACTGCTGTGGCTCTCACAATTCTGTGGTGTCACTGCAAGGTCCATCAGTCAGTGTGGCAGTGATATTTAGCCAGGATTGTTTGTATGCCTGTAATCAATCAGCTTCCATCCTGTTATTGTGTGGGTTTTCAGTTGTGTTTTGAGGTTTGAAACTCCTGATGACTGGCTGTAACTCCGTCAGTGTGTCGCAGTGGTCCACTTACCCCAGACTGGAGAAGACAAGAGTTACCACCGCCTGGCTTTACTTTAATCAGGACGGCTTGAGAGGCATCACATTGCAACAAGGCTGGTTTTCTGCCATTGCCCACAGCCATTACAAAACTGAAGGATAAGCTTTGATGATTGCTCAAATGCCAGACACTATATTTTGTGCTTTAACCCTTAAATCCAAACATTACAAATGATTACAGTACAGTCTAAAGTACTTTGCATATTGGTCCTTATAGTTACTGAACAATTAAGCTATGTAGTTTAGTTGTAGAATATATTTTGTGGCATAGCTCTGAAAAGTGGGTCCATATGACATCATCCGTCAAAACCTGGCTATCTGTGTGTGTGTGTGTGTGTGTGTGTGTGTGTGTGTGTGTGATCACGCGCGCACGTTAGACGAAGCAGAGTCTCTGTGATTTTGCCATGGCGCCTTTTAGATATGTTTTTAATCCTGCCCATCAGATGCTTCTGGCATTGTATGATTCTGAGGCTTTGTTGCTCATGTGGCTGGAGAGGCTCACAGGGCTGCTATGCCGCTCTTCTTATGTAATCTGAGGGAAGAGAGGCTTATCGGCCGCGAGCATTGCTCTATCTCCACGCAGATGCACCGCCGTTCTCCTGTTACACTGTATCAGCTCCAGTTCAGTGTGGCCCCGTAGATCTGTGTCAGAGATTCTTTTCTTTACCTCTCAACAAGCCATCCTTATCGGGCGACTGAGAGACTGCCAAATCTGGCCCATCGCACTCTCCCCTTTGTCCCACTGTTTGAACCTCCCTCATGCCTGGGATGAACCATGTCTTTCTTTCCTTTGTGTGCTGTTTTGTTCTGTTTTTGTTTTTCTTTTACGCCACGGTTAGTTTGTATGCCCTGAGCACATAGTTTATGCTCTCCGCTCAACTATACTCAAGGTGACCGCATTTGCCTCCTGCATTATTCTGTGGCACGGGGAACTGCTGAGCTATTCACATGAGTCACTCTGGGAATGTCTGTATGATGCTATTCTTTGTGCAGCAAATTGCCAAAAGACAGCACTGCAAAAAAAATTATTTGTATTCAAATCTCTCAGTGTGTGGCAGTGGCGGGACAGACTGTTACTCAGAATGAGAAGGGTCGTTTGAATATAGCACTGAGTGAGGATAAATTGCAGCTCTAGAGATGCTTTCTCATCGTTCAACTGTCGCACAAACATCACACGCAGACTGTTTACATGCTGGAAGATCACCTGATTCTTACTTACATGGCCCATATCATGGAAAACCCAAAATTCCTTACTGTTTCGATTGTGATGTATCAAGTAAACATTGTTAAAATGTCAAAACACACCACATCCTCCCTAGACAGTACACTCCATGTAGAAGGCTAAGTACCAAAAATCTGAATATATCATGGTTTCCTGGTTTGGATGCCCATTTGTCACTTTAGCTCATGCTGACGTGATAAAAAGAAGATATGGGGAAAATAATGAATGAATTATTGTGGCCTTCTAGATAAAATGGAAAATGGTCTTGTAAAAAAAATCATTTTCATTGGTACATAAAATAACGGTTTTAAGTAGACTTGAGAGTTAAAATAGAATGTAGAATATGGACCCTTTAGTAAACAATCCGCCTTCACCCCTAGAAAAGTTGGAGGAAATTTTCGCATAGCTGATCGCCTCCACAGTTTACACAAATGCTGAATGAAAACAGTGGCATGTGTAATCTTATCAGAGGGAGATGCAGATGGAGTGTATCCAGCAGGCCCAGGCTGCCATCAGGGTCTATTATGACTGGGGCAGGAGACTGGCCCCTCTGATCCTGGGATTGGATGGAGGGTTGAGAGTGAACAAATGGTGCAGCCTGGTGCCACAGGCGGAGTGGGGGCTATCTGCGGCCGCCATCAGAGGTGCCTCTAAACAGCCTTTATCCACGGGAAAGACAAGCGATAACCTCTGACTCCACCACAGGTGGAGCTGTAGCCCCTGCCTCACCGCACTCTCACCTCCTACATACACTGAAAACATCTACATGCTTAAAAGCAAAAGTACCATAAGGAGATTTTGGAGCAAAAGCATAGAAGAACCACCTTTCAATAGATGGTTCTTCAAAGGAATAATTTACTGTTGTGGTAATGGATTGTACCCTATTGTTTTAAAGAACAATCCAATTAAAAGTTATTTTGGAAACCAAACATTGTTGTTCAAACATTGACCGTAGAACACGTCAGCAGTTTTTGTAAATGAAATACACAAATGTAAAGACCCCCCACATGATGGAAAAGTTCTACACCAAATAAAGGGTTATATTATATCTTTTATAGCCTTAATATCTGTAAATGAGAAACAACTGCTAAATAATTTTTTTATAACTTAAAAAGCAAACTTTCACAGATGTTTTCTATTCAGAACAACCAGTTAAGCTACATGTGTCTTCTGGGTTTTATATGTAATGCTGATAATGGTAAAATAGTGATGAAGCTGAAGAAAATTTGTTTTATTTTGGTACTACTTTACCGTTCCGTGCATTTTAAAACAAAACTTTTAAACCGTAAACGTTTACATTGCATTTGACATTTCTCAAAACAGTGTACCAGGCAGAAGGCAGCTTATTTTTAAACATTTCATATCATAATTTTCACTGAGGTAGTTTTTATAGGCAGATATTTTGGGTGTCTGCTTCCTACGGCCACTGGCGTCAACAATTCTGACTCAGGAAATTGCTCTAGAATGACACATTTCGCACCAAACCACTTTGAATGACTTACTGAATGACCACCTTACCATTTATTTATACAGAAACTCAGGTGTCAGAGGAATTCCCCTGTAAAGTTGGAAGCCATATGTTTATAATGCTGTAAAGCTGAAAAGGGAATTAAAGTTAACATTGTTTAGTTTCTTTTAGGAAACAGTGAAATTTTAAATTGTATAGAGGAACAGTAGGAATCTGGTGATGATATGCAGTAGGAAATTAATAAATGTTTTTTATTTACTACAGATTGCGAGAAGGATGTCCAGACTGTGTGCTCCAAAACACTTCCACTCTACATCCATCCCTTCAAGGAGAAAATGGAAGCTTTCATAGCCACTGGTGAGCTACACATCAGAACAAACAACACATCAGAGAGGATGGAGTTAACATGGCTTCTGTTTTAAAAGCAAGGCCTGTTGTAGCTGTCGGCTTATACAGATTGGGGAGGTTGTAGGAAAGAAATATAGATGTGTTTCTAGATATTGAATGAGAGATGTTTAAGATGAATGGACGGAGAGAAAAATGGAAGGTAGAGAAAATGGCTCCTAAACATTCTTAATTGAGAGCACCCGACTCTACTAACTACAGAATCTCATAGAAAAAACTGTCTATCTGTCTGTCTATCTATCTATCTATCTATCTATCTATCTATCTATCTATAGAAAGGAAATGGCAATACATCAGAATAAAAGAAATGATGCAGTTTTTACGGAAATAATTCAAAGAAAACAAATCTCTTGTTCACTCTTAAACAAAATGGCAAAAATGAACTTTGAGGAACTTCTAGTAGTGTTTTACCATCCAACTGGTCTCATTATGAGAGGAGAGTGTTGATTACAGCAGTGTTTATATACTCTTCCTCATTAAGTAAGATGTGATTCAGGTGATCACTAATCAGTTCTCATAAAGCAGAATGAAGTGCCTGTGTAGGAATTTAACAGACACTGGCATGGAATGGTTGTCAAACTCACAGAGATGCTGATTTAAAAATAAATTGCAGTGCTCTCTTATGTCTATATGATTGATGAGTGAGTGTTGATTGACTCTAAAATGCTGTCTCTCTTATATGCCGTAATTACTACACTGTCTCTGCCTCATAGTAAAATGTGCTCATTGTGTCTCCATGGAGAATATCTGTGATTGGCTCTTTTGGGGACCTGATAAGTGTCTGTGGTCTTCCCTACCTGAGGGAGATAGCTGGTCGTCAGGTTCAGAAGGCAGACAGACAGATAGGGATCAGGAAGGCTTTGGCAGAGAAGGAGACTTCTGAGTAAGTCAGACTGTTCTTTGCTCTTACAAAAGCGGGAAATCTCTGGAAATGAAGCAACAGGTAATGTGAACAGAGAAAAGAGAAATTATATTATTGTCTGTTGAGGTGTGTGGCACAAGCAGACATGAAGGGGCCAAAGTCTGACTCTGTATTCTCATCAGAATAAGATGCCAAAGATGCAAGGTCCCAAAAACTGGTTCTTTAGAGTGATACTACAGAAAAAACTGTTTTAGTTTTAATCTTTTCAGAGGGGATTTTCCAGTCAGAATGCTGTGTTGTCCAGAACTAGGCTTACCTTCAATATACTATCAAGGGAAAAGACACTGAAAAAAATTCCCAGGGTTTTTTGTTTGTTTTATTTTTACTTCTTTTACATAATTTAAATAAATATCAGGTACCATTTTACACTGCGTCAAAAGTCTATGACAAATGGGCCAGTATAAATGGTCCATAATTATTAGGAAAATGTCTCTTTACATTTCTTTTTCTATTATAGAAATTAGAAATTTGTCCTGTTAAATTTGTCCTGTAAAATGATCGTTGTAGAGATACAAGGTTTTTATCTGACAGTAACAATATATTATAGAAAATCTTACCTCTGAAATGGCAAAAAAAGTTAAACTTCTTAGCTTGTTTGTAGCTTTAATGTAAGTTCATTTAAGGAGAGAATATTGTAATTTTGTGCCACTATCAGAAAGTAATTTTGTAGCATTTCTATTGGTCCATTCACCATAAAATACCCAGATGTAATTGACAACAAAATAAAGTAAAAATTTAAATTGTTTTTAAAAATTGAATTCAAAACACATCTTTCATGTTCAGAAGTTTGCACTGTAATTCTTAAGAAGGCGTATGCTGTCCTAGCACTGAGGTACTTTTTGTTATTGCAGCTCAAAATGAAAGAACTGCAACTGAACATCATCTAATATCAGCTCAGAAAAGGTATGTTGCAATTTTTGCTCACTAACTTCCTCCTTTGCAAGGTCAGTGCTTTCAGATCTTTGCAGCACTGTGTGTCAAAGTGCTTCTTGCAGAACAAACCTCTACTATAACATGAGATGAGCCCTGCCGCTCGTAAACTGTTGTTCTTCCAGCTTTCTCCATCCCTGCTTACTGCCTCCTCTCCTCAGCTTCCGTGACCTGGTGGAATACTTTGGGCTGAAGCCACGCTCTGGAGAGCAGGATGTCCTGCCTGGCCATGTTTTTATGCTCTGGTTTGAGTTCTGCAATGACTTCAAGACCAGATGGAAGAGGGAGAACAAAACCATCTCCAAGGAGAGGTGAAAAAGTTTTTCCATAGATATCCGAGGTTTAAACCAAGACATACACCATGATTCAGATTCATATCAGTGTTCTTCCTTGTAGCTTTAGTTTTTAACTGTTGTTTTTAATGTTGCAACACATGACCAGCAGCAATGTTTGAATTAGGTGTTCTTTTCCAAATTCAGATTGAAAGAAGCCCAGCAATCAGTGCGCAACATCACAGCAGAGAAGAAAGTGGAGACCAGGAGGGTCCATGCACACGGCCTGGTAAGAATCAGTGTTTATATAAAGGATTGGAATAAGGGCTCCTGGATCCCTTAACTGTCTTAGAAGTGGTTTTATCATCAGGACACTTTGCGTCCATTCTTCAGCAATGCCACATCTATCCATAGCTGGGAGGCTTTGCTCTTCCCCTTAGCAGCAGTTTGAAAAGATGTAGTGCTTCAGGTGACTCAGAGTAATCTCATACCAGCCTTCACCCTTCACTGTGATGTGGGGGAGCCATAGCAAGCAGATGGATTAGATATGATTAAAATTGGGGAGAAAATAAAACAAAAAATAATAAGAATAGGAAAAAAGCATCAAACAAGTGCCCTATGAACATTCGTCTAGAAAATCTCAGAAACTGTAACTTTACTGACACACGCTTTTATTCTAAGTTAAAAAACTGAACAGGTTTATCATATGATAGCGGTGATATGGTAGCCTTTATCCCTAGATTGTGCTATTGTGTGCATCCCTTGTGCAACTGTAAATAATGCGTCCCTCTTAAAGATGATGAACACTTCAAAGTAAACTTCTGTCTTTTCATTTTTTTTAACAAGCTTTTTTCTCTCCTAACAGAAGGAAAGACTGCGTCTGAAAGAAGCGAGTCTATCCAGCACCTAAATTACAACTGACTCTCCGCATCAGTACAAGATGTGCTTTACATTATTTACAAATGAAACTGATTCCGGTTTTGATGCAGACATTTTTGTAGCCTCATGTGGATTGGAACACAACCATTATTAGTAAGGGAGCTCTGAGCTCAGCCAATTACTTGTAAAAACTATATTCAAGATTCTACAGTCTTCATGGTTCTCTAGTCAGAACCTCCTTCCAGCAACAGCTGTTTAACCTCCAGGATCTCCATAAATTACTAATGTACAACAACTTCAGAGCAATTCATATCTTTATTTTGTATGTTGAATATATTGTTTTTTTGACATTTGTAACTATATTTAAAACAATGAAATGCATGCCACAGCATTTATTCCATTTAAACCATCTTGCTTTAGGCTTATGATGTTGGGAATTACTGATCCATCTGTTTGGCGCAGTTCATAGGCTTTGAAAACGAGAAAGCAATAAATATCTCTATCAAAGATTAAAATACCTTTTGATTTTTCATTAAAATACACTATGTACAGAAGTTAATGTTTCATAAGAAATGAGAAGCTGATTTGCAGCATCCAGCAAGCTTTGTGTCCACATAGTGGAGAAGGATTTTCACTGAATGGCTCACATGACATTTCCATGTAATAAACATCGGCCGTGTGCGCGGAACTCAGGCAGAGTCTGTGCGGCCCAGGCTAAAGCAGCAGACTGTTTAGAAGCTGAAAGTGCAGGCGCTGCGTGCATTGCATTTCATTTGAGATCAACATTCATCAACACTCACAAAACAAATGTGTTAAAAAGAACAGATGGTTTGTTATTATACCACAACTGTGCATCCGGTTAAGCACAACTCATTCGGCGTCACCAGTGGGTTCAGATCTTTAACAATTATACAGTGTGGGAAAGATCCAGGGATTTGCTGTGTTATTCTGACCCAACACAAAACATGTAAAGACAATGATAAGTAGTGGTGCAATGTGGTCTGAAGTGGTGGTTATGGGCTGTCTAAGCCCTTTTATTAAGACAAAAATATTCCCAGCAGTAACTGGTTATAATTGCCCTGTAATTCACCATAACTTTTTTTTTTTACATTTATCAGCCAGGTTGCTGGGAGTTTTATCCTCTCTGCTTTCTATTCAGTATTGGGCTTCTATTCATTTATTCCTTTGATTTCTTGTGCCAAAAAATTCACATTAAATGGTTGTAGCCAATGACCAAAGAACCCATGAGAATCTGTGTCGTTGGACATATTTTTAGTGCATATAAGCAAATCCTTGTGGTTTTTACAGGATATCCTAGCTGGAGGAATACTGGAGCTGACTACTCAGGGTCCCTCAATGGAAGAGGCACTTAAAGGGGAACAAATTTTTCAAAATGTCTGGATCATTTAGAGTGTTCTGATGTGAGAGGGTGAATGGTCGATAACAGTTTCTTTACAGTGAAATAATTTATAATAGTGTTTTATACAATAACAGTTAGAGATAACAGTTATTTACAATAACAAAACTCTAGCCATTAAATGTGCATGATTCTGACTTCCCAAGAATACATCAAAGCACTCTGAAGGATATTGTCTACATTTGAAACCTTTACTTGTGCAGTTACTGCATTTCCTCTTTTTAAGGAGCCCGTAAGCAGTTTCCTTTGATATCAATCAGTTTTCGGATGCTATAGTAAAAAAAAGACTGATTACTAATACTGAAATTACTGGAATAACAATTAATATTGGCTAGATGAATAGGTTTCGTAGGGGAAAGAGCCCTCAGGACCAAGAAACTTCCCACACCTAGTTCTGGAGGCTCTCTGCCCTGCACAGTTTAGTGCTTCCCCTGCTTGAACACGCCCACATGGAAGTTGATGAGCTGACTACATTTTATACATTTACTTGAGCAGAAAGTCACTGAAATTCCCCTTTAAGGGGCCTATAGTAAAAACTGCTTTTTTAAGTAATTGCTGGACATTGGCTAAATAAATAGGTCCACATTGATTTTTTTGCACATATAGCATTTCACAGTCTTTATTGATCTGATCCTTTTTTTGTTTTGTTTTGTTTAGTTTAGTTTTTTATAGGAAGGGGCCCACAGAGACAACATTCACACAAGGCCTGGTTCTGGGGCTCTGAGGACTCTGGGGGCTCTCTGTCCTGCAGTTTAGAGCTGGTTAGTTGGACCAGGTGTGTTGGGGAGCAGGGAGAACAGTGTGTAGGCCAGCGGGCCTCCAGTACCAGTGCTGGAAACCACTCACACCTCTGGCGTAGGGGTGTTGGGTGAGATTAACGCATCGTTTTTGAGAGTGAAAATGCTCGTCCATGGCCTTTCTGCCAGGCGCGCAATGTGTTCTGACTGTCTCTCCTGAAGAAAGTGAGGATGTGCTCAGTCCAGCTCTATGGAGGTGCAGCGACACTGCTTGACGCGGCGCACGCGTTTCCTCCTGCTTAAAGGGACTTGGCCCGGGCACAGCATGGAGTAAGTGACCACCGTGAAGGTCTTGGGCTTGCAGAACGAGCAGGACTGGAAGGCGTCATCGTCCTGGTAGGTGTGCCGCGGGATGTAGAAGGAGTTGCACTGGCCGTAGCAGAAGCTGTTGATGATGGTGCGCGGGATGCAGCCGTCCTCACGCAGCGTCTGCTTCAGCGGCTGCGTCTTGCACCAGTCCCGCTTCAGGTAGTGCCGCTCGGTCACATGCAGCGCCTCCTGGCTGGAGTCCAGCGGCTCCTCCACCGCCTGCCCGCTGCTGACCGCGCTCTGGGCCCCCCAGCCCGGCGCAGGGGACTTATTGGGGTGCGGGTAAGAACCATGGAAGGATGAAGACATGACACATCTCAGCGGACTGCAGAGCAGACACAGAGCCCCGAGGACCACCAGAGCACCACCAGCCATGACTTCTAGAAACAGACAAGATCACTGAATCATAACAATAATAATAATAATAATGATAATAATAAGAGGAAGAAGAGAAATAGAAGATGAATAGAACAGAAGAATAATATCGACAAGAAGAATAATATCGACAAGAAGAATAGAATAAGAGAAATAGAAGAATAGAACAAAAAGAAGAATAGAATAGAATAGACGTAATAGACGTCTATACGACTACATTAATTTGGATATTAGTGCTAATAATTACATCATCATCATAATCACAGGAACAGAAATGACGTCTAATACGACAAGTTATTTTGGCTATTATAGCGATAATTATTACATCGTCATATTCATCAGAATAGAAATAACGTCTATATGGCTACATTCATTTAGGCTATTAGAGCTTATAACTACAAACATCCTTTTAATATGAACTAACTTTAATACTACTGTGTGTAACTATTAATATTATTCTACTAGTTGTAGAATTCATAACAGCAATAGACATTAAAATTATTTAATAAAAGTCTTAAAATTTTGAACGATAGTGGGCTGAGGGCGTTACATACACACACTCGTGTTTGTATTCCTGTCTTTGTGGGGTGTTGTACTAGTCTTCTGTATGAGTGGATCTAAATGCCCCTGCGCTGCACATAAACCCACTATTACCAAACAGGAATATTTAGGAATTTAGACGTTTGTCATTATAAACGCTGCAACTGTTCATAGGAATCAGGCAAATATTCATGTTTTCTGAATCCTAAGAACAGTTGGTCCCCATAAGGCGATAAATACACAACCACACTCCAATAAATATTTATATATAGATCTTAGTGAGTGGAGAAAAGGAGACAAGCACTGAAATAACTTTCTCCTTTACTGTGCTGACACCACTCTGAGTGCTAATATCAGTGCTAATGACTTTACAGAGTGTTGTTTAAGTATTTAAACTCTTTCAGGAGTGAACAGAGCAGCTGCACAGTTAAGAATTCTGATATTCTGCAGATTAAAAAAAAACATTTCTTACCTTATAAACTGCCTGTGTCCTCTTTCTGGAGTAAAACTGAAGTTAAAGTGGGTTTGTTGTAATGTAAAGCCTCGAAAACGCACGTGAACGTTAAGACAGGCTAATTGAAAATCCAGAGCTCAGAAGAGTGTGTGCGTGCGAGTGTATGTGAGTGTGTGGTACATCCTCGCAGCATTTAAGAGGATGGGTCAGGATGATGGTAGTCCACCACGCCTCCAACTCAACTACACAACACACCACAGGGGATTTCAGAGGTACAGAGTGATCATTTTGTGGGTAAATTTCCCAAAACATTGAAAGTGAAGGAAGTGGTTGTCAGCATGTTGGGTTCCTGTGAACGCAAGTTTAGGAAAATGGCAGGATAAACTAAAGCAGCATAACCAGCTAGAAACTGATTTGTATTGTCTAAGTTCTCACTGTGTAATACAAGGCAGTGCAGAAGTGGAAAATCTTACGATTTGCACATGCTCTATATGGTCAAAAGTATTGGGACACTATATTTCAGGATTTGGGCTAGTCCCCTTACTTCCAGTGGAGGACAATCATAACGCTTTAGCATATCAAGACATTTTGGACAACGCCATGCTTTCAACTTTGTGGACAGTTTGAGGAAGAACCTTTTCTATTCCAGCATGAGTGCGCACAAAGCAACATCTGTCTGTATTTGAATGGAATATCATTCAAGTTCCTGTTGGTGTCATGGTCAGACGCCCCAATATTTTTGTCCATAGGGTGTATTTGCACATATAAAGCAGACAATTACATTAGTATGTTATTTGCTTTCCACCTGACTGCTGATGCAACATTTCCACAATTATTGGATGTTAAAAATTACCCTTGTACTAAATTGCATGTATTGCATGTGTCTTCCTGTACTCTGTGCATTGTATATGCATATAGCTGAGATGACAAAGTTTACTTTAACTTTGAGATTTATTGAAAAGTCGACTTATTTCTCCAAGCTCCAATCGGAGTATGTGACGAAAATGAAAACTACCTTACAAATCCTCGTCCAATTTGTATCGATAAATACATTAACATGCAGAACTGAGAGAGCAACACACCTCCACAATGTGCACATGAAAGTATGGATTTTATTACCTATTAGACTTTATTATAGTTCTCTTAAAGCAAAAACTGTGTTAAGAAACAATTTGAAATAATCGCCACTGTCATCGATTCTACCACATCTGATGATCCAGGTTCAGTGGTTCTACAGCTGTGAGGTGACACAGATATGTACCACAGTTCAGTACAGTCGTCAATATAATACAAAGCTCAAGGCATGATGTTGCTCGTAGCCGTTTCCATTTCGTCCTCCTCTGGGAAATGTGGCACTGACTTCTTGGCCACTACGCTGTCCAGTCTCTGTCCCATCAGATATGGGTTGGTGCTCTGAAAGAAAAAAAGACAGAGGGTTTCCATTAGATGGTTTTTCCTGGCTTGCGTTATAACCACAAACTGTCTTACTGTTCACACCCCACATGCTGACACTCAAATATATTTAAAGCTCAGATCTCAACACACCCTTTTTCTTCTTTTTGGTCCTCCCTTCAGTTTCTGATACAGCATTTCTTTATTCTGCAAGCAAATGAAAGGATTACTTTACAATTTACATTTATTTTCCATTTTGAAATTCACTTTAGGACTGGAAAAAAGTTTAAATACAAAGAAAATAATATAAGTAGTATACAAAATCGCACACTTATACACAAACGTACAAATAGATCTCAGTGTTGAGAAAAGGAGAGACAAATTAGAGTTCTGTACCGCTCATAAACACATTTGCACAGTTTTTTTCATTCCCAATTAGGTCATATTTTTACGGCAACTGTTCACTTTTATGGGAATAAAATCTACTCCCATTTCCAAATTGGTTAAAAAAAAAACTAGCCTGAGAATACTGCAAAAGAAAAACATTTAAGAATAAGAATTAAAGCATGGCTGATTTAGTCTCCACAGCAACATGTAACCCGTGAGGATTTCCCTTCATCGCCGAATGCACAAGAAAACAGCCAAATCCTGGACGGCAAAACGACTTCTGTACTAAAACTCACCCACTTGGCCAGCGTGGGGTAGTCGTGCTCCGGGTCAAAGAGGTGCTGGTGTTTCTGAAACTCACGACTGAACTCGGCTGTGTCCGGTGAATTCTCCAAACAACCATCTGCAGCTACAGAAACAGTATGATCCACGTTTTATCTGAGTGTAGAACTGAATGTATTACAATAAACCACATGTTCTCAACCCTCATACTGCGGTCCATTTTGTGTTTTCCTGCTCTAACACATCCATTTTAGCTCAAGAAGGGCTCATTGATCATTTGGGTCAGGGATATTAAGAGCAATGACATTACAAAAATGGCAGTTTGCAAGATCAGGAACCATTGCATTAGACAATCTATACTCTATAGGATTGACTTTAATTCAATTGTGCTTTATTCTGAAACAAAATTAGGCATTATAACAATACAAATGACTGTTTCTAATGGCTGAATGATAAAAACAAGTGACAGTTGTAATAGGATTAGGTTTGGCTATCGGAATGGACTAATTCAGTATGGACTAATCTGTACCGGATTTTCCCAGAGGGCAGGGGTTCGGAGGGTCAGGATAGCCATGGTCTTCACTGAAGTCCTTTGGGACGTTGTCCCCAGTCAGTTCTGCCACTATGTTGGGGATGTTCCCGTATGGTCCAAGATGCTGAAGCCCCTCATGGGCACCACCTAGTGGGCATAAACTGATATTGTGCAAGTGTGCAGACATTCACTACCTGAACAAAAGTATTGTTTTCCCAGGTTTGGGCTAGACCCCGCTAAGATTAAGGGCGATCTTAATGTCACAGCATACCAAGACATTTTGGACAACGCCATGTTCAGTGTGGAAGAACTTGACTGGCTATATGGTTATATGTGCAAAGGGAGACCAACTTCATATTAAAGTCTATGTATTTGAACGCAATGTCATTAAAGTCCCTGTTGGTATAATGGTCAGGCGTCCCGATACTATTGTCCATATAGTGTAACTTGTAATGCTTATAATCAATGAAAACAAATGAAACAAAGACCAGTTCTTTTACAGCACTGTTAGTAAAGTAAAATAAGGCCATGTGCAGTATAAGCTTATAAGGCAATACATTTTACAAATAAAATGAGTACAAAAAACAGTACACCAGCTGCCCCTGTAGTTGTCCCTGTGATCAGAAGGCTGTGGGTTTGAACCCCTGGACTCCTATTTGCACCACTGAAGTACCCTTGAGCAAGGTACCACCCCCATACACTGCTCACCAGGTTCTGCATTGCTGGCTGCCCACTGCTACCCTTGGTGAATGGGTTAAATGCAGAGAAAGACTGTCTCCATTGTTCACACTGTGTGCTGTGCTGTGTTCATGTATGACAAATAGACACTTTACACTTACACAGTATTACAGCCTCATCATTTTAAATCTAAATGTTGCTCTTGATTAATTACATGCTTTATATCAGTCATCATATTGGGGAAGCTGGTGGCTTAGTGGTTAGGGAGTTGCCCCTGCAATCAGAAGGCTGTGGGTTTGAATCCCAGGACAGCTGAGCTGTGTTCCTGACAGCCTGCTGCTTCACTTGGTGAATGGGTTAAATACCATGTTGTGATGTGTTCACGTATTATATCTGGACTTTACACTTACTTACACAGTATTACAGCCTACTTATAATTTTACATCTGTAAATGTTGCTCTCGATTAATTACATGCTTTATATCATTCATTATATCTCTATGGAAAGCTTACCCTGGATGCTAAGAGGGCCCACTATATTGGTGGCCTGGTGAGCCGGATACTCCACCCTGGGCCGAGCGATGCCCAGCTCCTCCATCACGCCGTGCAGGAGGCGCTGGATGTCGGCCTCAGACACCTGGTCGGCCGTGCGGGGGCTTCGTCCACAAACGATGGCTGTCAAACCGACCAAGAGACCCAGAACCACAGAGTGTGGCATCCTGACAGCCAGAGCCATCGCTCTGAGAAATAAGCTTCGAACGGAAAATTACAGATACACCTGAAAGGAACGACAGACATACCCGTTACGCTCCACTGCGCTTCTATAAATAACGTTAAACCTCCCAGTACCAACCTGGACATTACAACTAAAGCCGGATCACTGTCTTTTTGAGAATGCACACTGATTTACCTTCATTTTATATGAAAGAAATCGAAGCAGGCATGCTACAGATGCTATTTTAAAACAGAAATATTGCCGTCGCCATATTCAGCTACGCCATCAGTAAACACGGGCTGGTGGAGCTGCTCGGGGTACGCAGTGTCCCGATCATCTTCATTTAATAAAGATAAAAATGACAACACAAGCCGTGCATGCAAAAAAAAATGCTGTAGTGATATGAAAAGAGATATTTACCACGTTCTGTATCTGGAGGAAGAGAAGAGGCTGGAAAACTGCGGATGCTGATCCTCCAGTACGGATCATCTGCACCCAGCACTCCAGTCTCTCGTCCTCTAACTGCGATTGGCTACCTGGAAAACAACAACCTCCCTGCTTTAATCACTACATCATTCATACGCAGGCAATATACATAAATACACATCTGCACACACACATTATTATATACATTATACATACAAGTCAAAAGCTTTTGTACACATTTTTCTACATTTGCATGTATTTTCTTAAAATCTATAGTGCTTGCACTATTTGGACAAAAGTATTGGGACACACCTGTTTATCAGGGTGTGGGCAGTGAAGGCCAATCTTAAAGCTTCAGCATACCAAGACATTTTGGACAACACCACAGTTTGGGGAAGGCCCTTTTTTATTCCAGCATGACTGTCCCCCAGTGCCCAAAACAAGCTCCTCAAAGACATGGTTGGATGAGTTGGATAAGGATGTCTTTCAAGAAGAGTGGAAGCTGTTATAGCTGCAAAGGGAGACCAACTCCATATTAAAGTCTATGTATTTGAATGCAATGTCGTTAAAGTCCCTGTTGGTATAATGGTCTGGTGTCCCAATATTTGTGTCCATATAGTGTATACCCTCCTCTCTTACTGCTCACAGCATTTTGTGTACATAGCATAGTGTACTTTCAGTACTAAGCATTTTTTCTTGAGAAGTTTTTTACTGTATTTTATATTGTTCTTGTGTTTGAGTGCCTGTGCAGTCGTAGCATAAGCAATTTCCTGCAGGATCAATTAAGTTTTCTAAGTCTGCCTCACTTATTATTTACTAAAAATACTCTCAATATTGTTAAATAGATTTAAAGTTTGTTCACCATTTGAGTACCTTTATTAGTCAGAAATGTAATTTTTGATTCATCACCACTGACCACCTTATATTATGTGGATCACTAGACAAATATTATTTAACATGCTATTAAGTGATGAAATGGGATGAAACAGTTCATTAATACATTTATAGTTAAAACACAGTCCAAACTGACTCTGTATCACCACACAACCATTATCATTTATAGCTGTTCATTCAACAACTTTCCAACAACTAACAGGAAGCTGCAGTTTATGGAATAAATGGATAAGTGATAGAAACCTGTGATGTGCAAAAACTTGACTGGTGGTGTACATATATACATTATTTTAATATTCTGTATTTTTACAGATTTACAGATTACACATCATTAAGAGCTGTCCAATTTTATTTTTTCATGAAATATTACAAATACAAAAAGTGCATCAACATTACACTACACAGAGTCAACCATAATTAAAATGATGAATCTCATCATACCTCAACTGAGCTACAGCTGAACCAATCTTTTCAAATTACCATCTTTTATTGGGACACTAATCTTAATATTGTAATCTCAACGAACATAAAATCCACACACACAACTTCCTTTATCCAAGACATCAATAGCCATCATTACAATACAGTAATCCAGATCGCTCTGTAATCTCTATATACCAAACACACCATCTAAGTATGGTTCTCATTTTTAACTTCTGAAAAGTATGATCTAATTTCCCTTAAAGATCCTAATCAAATCTTCAGTTCAGCTTTTACAGATTTGATGATTTGCTGATGACTTGATGATCTGTCTTTTCATACAAGAGTTTATCCGCTTTACACACTGAAAAACAGGGGTGCGCTGAAACTTTAGGGGAGACTGGATCACTTTAGACATTGCGGGCCTTAAATTAAGCTTGTCATACTTTCGAACACGATCCACCACACTTACTCTGGATGTCCTTGGAGTAGATGGTGTTTTCAGTGGTTTACATCCACTCAGTCCCTTCAGAGGAGCTCCACAGGTCTCCTGAAAGCCAGAATCTGCATCACTCTCCAGCAGTGAGCTTGAAGGAGGAGGTAGTAAATCCAGTTGACTAGTCAATTTGCCCAGTAGCTTAGGATATGAGCATTTTTCTTGAGGGGGAAACTCCTTTTCTCCATTAACTTGTATTTGCTCAGCATCAACTGGTGTGCTTGGCTCTTCCAGATTTGAGGTAGTTCTACTGTCCTTTCTCAAAGCGGACATGCCATTTTCCAAACTTGTGGCGGCACTTTTTAAATGGCATAATGAACTGGTAAGTTCATCCTGTGTAAGAAACTGTTGGTCCTCTGGACTGTCTGTGGCTGAAGGGCAGAAAAGTGTTCTAAAGGCACTAATGGCTGGAGGTTTGTTAGGGACAGATTCCCATTCGGGATGTTGCTTCTTCAGACAAAGGCCGACAGGTGTATCCTGGTAGGGCTGAAGCCAGCAGGAAGCCACAGGGGACTTAGGAGGGGTCTTTTCTCCAGGACTTGATGCAACACAACCAAAAGTGTCAGATACAACTCTACAAAAAGAAAGAAGAGATATAGTTCACAATATTCTTCAAGCTTTCCATTATAAAACCAACATTTTACTGTCAAAGACAAATACTTATTGTACAACACTATATGTACAAATGTTTAGGAACCAACATTTATGAAATCAACCATATTAATATGAAATAACAGGCTCTGCTATTCTGCAAGGATTTCACACTAGTGAAAAAGCCAGTCCAACTCTTCCAAAATGTATTAGATGAAGCTCCGTCACACCAGAAAACCAGTTCCACCATTCCATACCTCCATGCTGGCTATACCCGTCTAGCCAACACATGGTTTTGGGCATGGAGACCACAGGTTAATATACTGCTGCCCTAGAGTGTCACATTCCAAAGAAAGTATGTTAAAAGGAATAGCTCTGCAAAAGATCATCTTGACAGTTTCTCACTTACTCCAAACTGTAGTTGATCAGCAAAGACAGGTTTAGAGTCCAAATTTTCACTCTGTAGTTTAACACTTCAAGCCAACAGACACTCTAGTCTTTTCTGTAAATACACCCACAAAACTTCTCATCCCACCTGAACCACACCCAGGTCTCCATTAAAAGGTGGCACAGCTTGTCACTATGGCATAGGACACAGTATTACTTATGGCAAGCTATAAAATGAACAAAACTTCACATGTAGCCAAACACTGAAGGCATTTTCAAACCAAAGAGGCTGTTTTCACAAGCCACCTCATAAGCAAAAGTGCTGACCAAGAGTTTTCTGACTATAACCATTCCAAACAACATAATCTGATCAAAAATCAATTAATTCAAATTAATCAAATTAATTCAAATGTACAGGTCAAGGCGATGTGTTTTTTATGAAAATCGATTTTATTACTTATTTTACACACGAGCACCAGAAGCGGAACTAATGCGCCGCACCATTCTACACGGGTAAATTAGCGCGCCACACCCAAACACTGTAGCATTGTTTGTGCCCAAGAAAGGTCTTACTACATCTGAAATATGGAATTGGTTCGGTTTTGTGCCGTCGGACACAGACCAAACAAGTCCCGACAGCTTAAGCAGCGCAGCCACTCAGCGTCCTCTGGACTGGACGACTCTCTGCAGTGCTAGCGTTAGCCATGTTAGCTAGCGATGCCTATTCAGAGACCGTGCAGGTACTGTTACTGTACTTTAACTCCGACTTGCAGATTAAGCAGACCACCGTGCTGTTTGTGTGTCTAGAGTGAAGTATCTCCACACATGTGATGTGTCATGCGCAAAAGTGCTGTTTCTTATTTGTAGTGAATCAGAAGAGCCGACTCCCATCGAGTGAGAGCCGCTCCCCACTTTCCTTTCACTGCTCAGGTCTCCCTCAGTGGCTCAGATCTGCTCAAGGCAGAACTTTTGTCCGTCCCCTCAGTCAGTGAGTGAGACAGTAGACAGCGGTGAGGAGGACAGTGCGAGTGTGTCGCAAAAACACATAAAAATGAACATAAACAAAGCAGCATCTGGCTGCAGTTTAAAGATTTTGGAAATAAAGCAGAGTGCCTTTACTGTAAAATGAAAATAAGAGTAAGTGTAGGTTCCACCACAAAGCTGCACAGACACATCAGAACTGTCCATCCCACTGTGCAGTCGGACACACTGTGTGGTTACTGAGTTTGTTTCTGTACTCAAAATTTGTTTGCTGTGTTAAAATTAAAAGTTTGAACATTAAAATATTAAACAAAAGTAAGAATGCCTGCTTTTGTAACAGAACAAATACACAAAATTAGGCAACTATAAGGCTTCTCATAAAAGCACTAAAAGAAAAAGGGTTTATCAACACAACGCATTCATATTCGCCAAGTTGGGCTAAAATATGAGGCTACAGATGATAATAAACTAAGAGCCGTTTGGGAGCCGAAAGAATTTTATAAAACAAAATAAAGTTAAAACTTGTTTTGAACCATTTATTTGTCATTTGTATTTTGAGGAGGGGAGGGGAAAATCGATTAAAATCGGATTTATTGTGAAAAAATTTGAGATTTTATTTTTAGGCCATATCGCCATAACTCTCACGTACCTTCCACGGCGGCGGCGCCTCTCTTGGACGCGGGTTCTGGTTCACCAGCTGAGAGTTCTGCAGAGGGTTCCTCACAGGCTCTGAGGCACAAAGCGTTTAGAGAACAGATTAATGGGCGTTCAGAGAGGCGGAGTGTCAGTTATGAGTGAACCGGCGTGGGGGGCGTGTCCTACCTGATTGTGCTGGGGGGGGTTTCCCAGTCCTGCTCTGGAACAGCCTGAGGTGAAAACAGAAATATATGCACATTTAATATCAGCCGGGGATTTAGAGGTTTGAGGCCCTGCAATCAGAAGGTCGTGGGTTCGAATCCCAGGACTGCCAGTGGCACCCCTGAGGTACCATTGAGCCACACACTGTTCCCACCTGCCCGCTGCTGCACTTGGTGAAAGAGTTAAATGTGTTAAATCCTAATCCAAAAGGAGGTTCAGGATACATTTCACTGGGTGTCGCATAACTATGCATGTGACAAAGAATCTTGAAACATGTTACATTTAGTTTACTTACTTAACACTATATTCATTCACATTATATTCCACTGCCTGTATAATCTCGTCCTGCTGGTTTGTTATATCAGGCGGATTTTGATTAAGCCTGTCAATATTCACGCCTGTACTGGTGAGAGTGGGAATAAAGCCAAAGGCCACGCCTACTTTTTCTCCTCGACACTCATCATCACTCTGACCAAGGAGAACACTACGAAGATCATGAGGCCGAATATTAATGAAGACACAGCCGTTCTATTTTTAGTCCCAGTGCTCCCCTGATCTGGACGGTGTGACAGATCTCCGACCTGGACTGTGCTGATGTCTCTTCACACAGGGACAGTGTTCTGAGGGACAGGACGTGGAGGCTGACCTGTACTGCTGCAGAACCGTGCCCAGAGGTTCCACCTGGTTCTCCATGGCTCTCTGGAAGACCTGCTCGGCTTGAAGGAACAGACCTTTACACTCAAACTGCTGCGCCCAGGCCACATACAGCGCCGCCGCCCGCGCCACCACGCCGTGTCCGTGCACGAAACTGTACAGCTTTATCGGATCAGAGT
>JBBPCY010000156.1:4891637-4929020 GCA_037974405.1 Brachyalestes nurse
AAAAGAAAGAGTACTGTCGAGGATGACACCCAGACTCTTAACCTGCGGAGAGGGGGAAACGGAGCAATTATCAATATCAATTGAGATACTGTCAGTTTTGGATGTGTTGATTTGGTACCAATAAGGAGAGCTTCTGTTTTAGCACTGTTTAATTTAAGAAAACTTGACGAAAACCAGGTTTTTATTTATGTTAAGCAATCAGTAAGGGAGCAAGGTGGGAGATTGGAAGTGGGTTTACTGGCAAAGTAGAGCTGGGTGTCATCTGTATAACAGTGAAAACTGATATTGAATTCACGGAAAATATTACCAAGGGGAAGGAGATAAATGATGAAAAGGAAGGGCCCAAGAACAGAGCCCTGGGGTACACCTGAAATAACAGGGGAAGGCTGGGATATAAAAGATTTATGTGTAGATCTGTAGAAATATATCATATTTAAGTTTGTTGCACTATTACTGTTAACTATTCAGAATCAACAAAACATGTCACTTGACCAGAGGTGCCCTGTTCAAAAAGGCTGCCCAACATTACTCCTAGTGATGTATCTCTAGGTTAGCTCCAACCATACCATTACACACTTTCTTCTAACATCCACACATTTGTGCCTTCATTGATTAGGTGATCAGATGGGGCTTAAACTAAACTGTGCATAATGAGTAGGTCTCCAGGAGCAGAACTGGGCACCAATGCCAAAAGGGTTTCTGGCACAGCTGGAGACCAGTGTGCGACTCTCTGGCCAACGTCAAGCGTGACCTGTTCCTTTTCCTGACCACTTGTTCAGTACAAGTTTTCCTGGAATATCTAATGGCTGTAGCACATCCTGTATGTGCTATTCTAGCAGGATCTGCATATCTGCAATGTGGATCACTGATGAGAGCTCTTTCTGTGAAAATTTCCAGCTATTCAACATGAGCTAGTGAAGCACTATTCTCTCTCTCTCTCTCTCTCTCTCTCTCTCTCTCTCACTCTCTCTTTCTCTCTGTGGACAGGACAGATTGCTCTGTGGGCGGACTTCCACGCAGCATTTTCAGTACTTGCTCGGTCTCCCTTTCTCTGCTCATGATTTCTTAAACCAACACACACAGACCCAAGGCATCACCTCATCATAATAACTACTGAACATTTAATCAATCTTTAATTAAACAGTAGCACTGCAACTATTTATTACCTAATCGAGACACTATTCAGTTGATCAATACAATGAAGTGTGGAGATACAGCACAGGACTTGGAAAAGCTGAATACTGGAAAGCTATGACTTTGCATTTTGATAGTGCTGATGGTGCTGTGGCCGTGTGCCGCTGGGCAGCAGGCTAAAGTAACAAAAGCAACGCACTGATCACTGTGGGTGTGATTTTAATATATTGTGTTTACATTTTTTGAGGACTTGTGTGTTTGTACTTGAAGTGAAGGTGGACTCAACTCAAGGTATTAACTTTATATGTGTGTATGTATTTATGTGTGAGAGAATGACTGATAGAGAAAGAAAGAGAAGGAGAGAGAGGGAAATAGTGAGTGCACAGTACAGAGCGTTGCCGTGGGTTACCGCTCCATCAAGGAGCTGCTCTTCAGAGCTGTTCTGTAGCAGGCGAGGAAAAAATGCGTGTGTGTTTTGTGTGTTTTTGACAGTAGGGGTTAGAACGTGGGGGTGGTATGCTGCTGGGAGTGTGTGTGTGTGTGTGTGTGTGTGTGTGGTAATGACCTGGTAGTAGTGGCTGGAGCCCATAAGTCCTGTCATTTATCACAAAACTCATAGATACCGTCTCAAAAAAAGAACATAGGTATTAAGGTGTGTGTGTATGTGTGTGTGTGTGTGTGTGTGTGTGTGTGTGTGTGTGTGTGTTTAATCTGACCCATGGTACCATAAGAAGCAGTGAAGAAATTAAGTGTACACCTAAAATAGCCATCCATCCCTCATACACCCCCTTTAAGCACACCCTCTACTCAAACCATTGGTCAATTAGTTGTGTAGAGGAACACCCATAGACATAGACTACGCAGATTTGTTGTACCACAGTGGGCTGAACTAAATCACTGAGGTTGTGATAGAAAGAACTCATTCGGCACTGCTCCACAGTACTGCATATACAGTGCCAACATGCAACATTTTGCCACCCTCTATAAAACTGAATTTGTAGTCCCCAGCTTTAGTCCAGGCATGACTTTTATGTTGGGGGAGGTGGGTGGGTTTTACATTTTAGAGGGGGTGTCACTAGCCTGCCCAAGTGGTTGTCTATCCTCATAAATGAAAAATGTGGTACTGTGATTCCACATTAGAAAAATGCTCTGATCCAATGGTGCTGAGCATTATCAGATTCACAGTACTGTAGCACAATGGCATTGAGCACTGTCTAATTTATAAGCAGTGACTGACACTGCTTTATAAGCAGTGATTTTATGAAAATCAATTTTATTACTTATTTTACACGTGAGAGCCAAAAGCGGAACTAATGTCACCGTTCTACACGGGTAAATTAGCGTGGTGCACCCAAACACTGTAGCAGTGTTTGTGCCCAAGAAAGGTCTGCTATATCTGTAATATGGAATTGGTTCGGTTTTGTGCCGTCGGACACAGACCAAACAAGTCCTGTGTCCAACAGCTTAAGACTGTACGACTCTCTGCAGTGCTAGCGTTAGCCATGTTAGCTAGCGTTAGCCATGTTAGCTAGCCGTTCCGATTCAGAGACCATGCAGAACGCCGGTACTGTTACTGTACTTTAACACCGACTTGCAGATTATGCAGGCCACCGTGCTATTTGTGTGTCTAAAGTGAAGTATCTCCACACATGTGATGTGTCATGCGCAAAAGTGCTGTTTCTTATTTGTAGTGAATCAGAAGGGCCAATTCCCAACGAGTGAGAGCCGCTCCCCACTTTTTTTCCTTTCGCTGCTCAGCTCTCTCTCTCAGTGGCTCAGATCTGCTCACGGCAGAACTTTTGTCCGTCACCTCAGTCAGTGAGTGAGACAGTAGACAGCAGTGAGGAGGACAGTTGCGAGTGTGTCGCAAAAACACGTAAATATGACTGACACCCATTAACAAAGCAGCATTTGGCTGCAGTTTAAAGATTTTGGGAATAGCAGAGCAGAGTGCCTTCACTGTAAAATGAAAATAAGAGTAAGTGCAGGTTCCACCACAAACCTGCACAGACACATCAGAACTGTCCATCCCACTGTGCAACTGGACACACTGCATGGCTACAGAGTTTGTTGCTGTTCTCAAAATTTGTTTGCAGTGTTAAATTAAAAGTTTGAATATTAAAATATTAAACAAAAGTAAGAATGCCTGCTTTTGTAACAGAAGAAATACACAAAATTAGGCAATAATAAGGATTTTCATAAAAACACTAAATGCAAAAGGGTTTATCAACACACAATGCATTCATATTCCCCAAGTTAGGCTAAAATATGAGGCTACAGATGATAATGAACTAAGAGCAGTTTGGGAGCCGAAAGAATTTTATAAAACAAAGTTAAAACTGGTAGTTGATGGGGAAAGGGGAAAATCAATTAAAATTGAAAATCTGATTTATTGTGAAAAAATCTGAGATTTTATTTTTAGGCCATATCACCCAGCTTTATTAAGACTACAAAATTAGATTTTTCAAAAACCACTTCTTTATAAAAGCCAACTCGGTTACAACAGGTGTCTAGATCCCTTTGGAAATCCAGGTTCAGTTTCTCATGAAAGGATTATACCTAGACCTAACCTAAACCACATTCTAAACAGAGATATTCCAAATAAAGGAAAATGTGGGTGAGTACTAGGCTTAATCCTTATCCAGGAAACTGACCCATAGTGTGTCTTTTCTACTCAGCTATTAATAATGATTGATGTATAAAGAAAAGAAGAAATTTAAATGAACAGGTGGTAGTGTCAAGCAAGTACACCTACCTTTTGACACTTTTACACACACTTGCACAGCTTCGTCTCCTGGCCGATTTGCTAAGACGCCTGTTCAAGACAGCTGAAGGACTCGAATCTTGTTTCGCTATACAGAAAACATTACGACAGTGATGAGTACTCTTGGGAAATAACTGTCTTAGGCAAAGGACACTGAAAACAGCATAATGCATTTACTTGAGGAGGAATCGTAGCAACAGCCAAACAAAACACTTGGCACCATTCCTAAGCTTCTTCTGAACGACTTCCGCTTCCTGCGTGGAAATTCACCACCAGCACCATCAGTCAGAATCTTTGCCACGGAATTTGGAGTCTCAGTTGTACTTAATAACAAGACTGCTGGCAGATAGGCAATGATTTAGGACAGGGCTCCTGGCTGTAACTCTATAAGAGAATTACAAATCAGATTTGCGTTACTTTGCTCTACCTTCTGAACAACTTCTTCCTTTTCTCTTCCACTCGAAGGCAGATGGCAGAGGGGTGTCCACCATAGTTGGGCCGTTTGCCATAATGTTGTCTGGAACCACACCTTTTGACACAGCAAGGTTCAACTATTACTCAGTTTTAAAGGTTCTGTAGTGCTGACTGGTCTGAGAAACCTCTAGGACATACCAAAGGTGTACGCATTTTCTATAAGGGTGCAAATTATGGCAATATGAAGTCTGTGGCACCCATTGTTCCATTCAGGAGTCTGGTGCAAGCAAAAAAGGTTTGGAGTAAAGACCACAGACAGGTTGTAACTGTCCATTTTATTCTCAGAAGCCCTAAGATGTAAAAAAAAAACACTGATTTTATTGAATGTAAAATAATTTTACTGGAGTAACTGATGAAATGAGGCAAATAGTTGGGGTCACACACCTGAGAGACACTTGCTTGAGGAAAATGAAGAAAAAGCGGAGAGTAGACAAGGTAATCTCAGGCAGAAGACAGGACAGGAGCTGAGTGGCTGCTCTCCGCTCTTCCTCGGTGGCGAGCCCCTGCGCTCTCTTGAAGGACGGCACCAAAACGGCAGGAAGAGCCGGACACGGAAGCTCATAGAAGAACTGCTTGACCAGACTGGCCACATCACATGGCAGGGCTGTGGATAAACAGTCTTCACCTTTGTCAAGCCTTGCCTGTAGGGTCAGAATTGTGTATATTTACCTGGCCTTCTTCAGTTTTGTCTGGAAAAAAATGTCCAAAAAGACTCACCCGCAAAGCTTTCAGACGCACTACAGAACCACATTTCCTGAACAAGCCCTCAGAGCCAGCATGGTTCAACAAATGTTTACAAGAATCTACTAAGAAACTGGAGCAAAATAGAACATGTAATTAACATCACACACTTATAGTACAATAAACCCCATCACAACATTAAATAATCTGAATATAAGGGTGTTAGATACTGTCAGAGCTAAATGTCACCTACCATGGAACCAACCCATAGTCTGCTAGGTTCCTCATCTGCAGCTGCTCAAGGGGAACTCCAAACACCTTCTTCTGTGAAAGGAGAGGAGGAGGACACTACAACACCTTCCTCCATGCCACTGCCTGAGTTTCTAGGCTGTATGACAGTGTAGTTTACTTACCTGTGAACATGCTGCTGTTGTGCTGCTTTCAAGCTTCTCAGAAATCCTCTTTTTGAGGCTTATGCCATAGGCTGAACGCAGGTGCCTCAACACAGCTCCTCGCACCACCTTCTGCTCAGCAGCTCTCATTTCGGATCAAACTTTACTCTTAAAAATTAACGTCAATAAAATAAGGACACCTAAATGGGGCATTTACGATATTAGAGCGGACTGTTTTTGCTTCTGTCTTGAAACAAGCGGGGTTAACCAATGTGCAGAGCGTATGAGACTTTTAGCGTGAGGTCTCGTTACACTTTTCAGGCCTAAGGTGCGTTCCCAATGCCCACTCGTGTTCCCCCTCCCTGCGCCCTGTCCACTCTGTGAGAAATCAACAGAACAAGAAGACTTTTTCCGAATGGTACATTCCTAGAACATCATAGGGTTTTTCCCCTTTTTTAAGTTCGTTGCATTTTTGTGCTCGTGTATGCGCGAAGCACGCAGCGCTGTAGGTCTCGGCTGATTTTCGCGGGGGTCAGACGTCCCATTATTTTTGTCCATATTAAAACCAGCCGAGACTAAACCGCTGCGTAGACAAAAGTATTAGGACGCCAGCAGGGCCTTTATAATGACTGCATTCAGATACTTTAACGTGGGTCCACATTTACAACTGCTATAATGGTTCCGTCCCCCCAAGCTCAAGACTCGAGAGATAAAACTAGATAAAACGTGAATGCCCTGCATGGGAAATAGCTTTGGTTTTATATTTGGTTTGATTACGTTTAAGTTGAGATTTACGGAAATATTTGAACTGTGTAACTGTGTTACAGGGAACACTGCTGTTAAATAGCTTTCTGTTTGTTTGAAGTGTTTGCAAACTTTTGTTCATATAGAAGTACTTTTAAAATGAAAATACACAATACACTACTTTTGAATGGATTATTTACTTTTGTATATAAAAATGTGATTAACTGCGATTAAACACATTTTTATATACAAAAGTAAATAATTATAATTCAATTATATTAAATAACTCATAAATTAAATACATTACATTAATATAAAATACATTAATACATGCATAAATAAAATAATTCAAAATAATGTATATATATATACACACACAAACACACACACCACACTTATCAGACTACATGACAGATATTGGCTAATCTACTGCCTGTCTTTTACCACTGCATTCCTTTATTGCATCTGCTATTGTATGTTACATCTGCATGTACCATGGGTCTTAGAGAGCAAACTACACAGGAAACCATTTGTTCTTGAGAATTCACACCTACCTGTGATATGGTTGGTGTGAATCCTCAATAACCATTTAGTTAAAAGGAAACAATTCCATCCAAAATCCTAAAACCTGTAGATCATATTGCTTGCAAATTAGTCTAATGTATAGACCCAGAAATACTTAACGTGAGCAGTGTTTGAAATCAAAATGCTCTGTTATATTTACTGTCAAAGCAATTGCGATTGAAAACCAGAGAGGCTGTCACATACCACTTAGTATAGCAGCTCCTATACATGCAGGGAGTGAAGGCTGCTAAAAATGATCTTTATAGGCTAATATGGGTAAAAGATGTGTTGTTTCATTTTTAGTTATGTTGTATGCATCCGTGCATTTTTTTACATCCTCATTAACAGAAAAGACAAGGAAAGACTTGAATACTGTTACAGGAAACTATTTTATTACAATGGTACATGTATATACAGTAAACGGAACGGTACAAATGCAGACAGAAAGGTAGTTGGATTTGTGGGACAGGACATTTAGAAGCATTTCCTGTGGACAATGGAGGGGCCTGCCTCATCGTATTCCTGCTTGCTGATCCACATCTGCTGGAAGGTGGACAGGGAAGCCAGGATGGAGCCACCGATCCAGACGGAGTACTTACGCTCAGGGGGAGCAATGATCTAGAAAGAGGAACGGAGATGATTCAGAACAGGCATAAAATACTCAGCCCTTTTATGAAATGTGGCTTCATTAAGGTGCTAAAGCCTCTTACCTTGATCTTCATGGTGCTGGGGGCCAGAGCAGTGATTTCCTTCTGCATACGGTCAGCAATACCGGGGTACATGGTGGTACCACCAGACAAGACGTTGTTGGCATACAGGTCCTTGCGGATGTCAATGTCGCACTTCATGATGCTGTTGTATGCAGTCTCATGGATACCAGCAGACTCCATACCTAGAGGGTAGAGCCACAGACAAAAGCCCATCAGTGAAACGGGATCTGAGAGGTGCACTCGACTACCAAACAGAAGGGCTCAGCATGACAAAGTAAGAGTTCTGGACAAGCATGACGCACCGATGAAGGAAGGCTGGAAGAGGGTCTCAGGGCAGCGGAAACGCTCATTGCCAATGGTGATGACCTGGCCGTCGGGCAACTCATAGGACTTCTCCAGGGAGGAGGAAGAGGCAGCAGTGGCCATCTCATTCTCAAAGTCCAGAGCCACGTAGCACAGCTTCTCCTTGATGTCACGCACAATCTCACGCTCAGCTGTGGAAGGCAAGTTTCTCTGAGTTACTATACAAGTTCTTCACTCAAAGGCAGTTGAAATTAAGCTTGAATTCATCTGTCCAGATCTGAATGTGGTTATATTCCTCTCTGGACTCACCAGTGGTCACGAAAGAGTAGCCACGCTCAGTCAGGATCTTCATCAGGTAGTCAGTCAGGTCACGACCGGCAAGATCCAGACGCATGATGGCGTGGGGGAGAGCATAGCCCTCATAGATGGGGACATTGTGGGTCACACCATCACCGGAGTCCAGCACAATACCTGTGGAGAGGCAGCACAGGAGGGTGTAAAGTTGTGCTCACATGGCAAACGGCATATAAAATTCAAGCAGACTCTGTATTTACAGAAAGCGGTTTTAGGGATACTGACCAGTGGTACGGCCAGAAGCGTACAGGGACAGCACAGCCTGGATGGCAACGTACATGGCGGGGACGTTGAAGGTCTCAAACATGATCTACAAAAAACAGCAGGCTGATTTCAGTACAGTCAAAAGTGAACTCTCAATGTGCAAATGAGTATGAGGGTCACATCACAAAACAGTACTCTGAGTACAGTATAGGGATTAGAGTTCATCGTTATCAGTATTTCTAGCACAACTGCATCTATCAAATTTGGACCATTTATAGAAAGCATGTAAAGGTATCATAATGTTTTTGTCAAGTATCATTGTTTGTTTAGTATACTCTGGAGGCACATGCTGACCTGAGTCATCTTCTCCCTGTTGGCCTTGGGATTGAGGGGGGCCTCAGTGAGCAGGGTGGGGTGCTCCTCAGGGGCCACACGCAGCTCATTGTAGAAGGTGTGGTGCCAGATCTGAGAAAGGCCAACAAGTAAAGAAGCAATAAAGTCAAAAACCTTACCATTAAGTTTGTTTAGCTTGACTAGCAGAATTTAAAGGATGTCAATATGTAGATTGTATACACTCTTATGGAATTAACATAATAATTAAAAATGGAATTAAAATAATGTCATAATAATTGATTCTCATATTTGTGGTCATACCCACCTTCTCCATATCGTCCCAGTTGGTGATGATACCATGCTCAATGGGGTACTTCAGAGTGAGGATACCCCTCTTGCTCTGGGCCTCATCTCCAACGTAGCTGTCCTTCTGACCCATACCCACCATCACACCCTGTTGGGGAAAAACTATCCATTAGAAAGCTCAAAGAATTTTTTCTTGTAGGTTGGTGCAAGCAAGCTTGTGTCAGTCTTTTTTTTTTTAAATTCCCAAATTAATTAATTTGCTCTAAGTGAATGTGCCTACCTGGTGACGGGGCCTTCCAACGATGGAAGGGAAGACAGCACGGGGAGCATCATCACCAGCAAATCCAGCCTTGACCAAGCCAGAACCGTTGTCGCACACAAGGGCGGTGGTCTCGTCGTCGTCACACATGATTGGTCTTTTCTGGGATGGTCTTCAAGCAAAGAAAGATAACAGTTAGGCTATGCATGTAGTAGACTGATGGCAAAATGGCAATAATTCTTTCAGCATCCCCTGCAGATAAAATTTCCTAACTCAAAAATAATGCATAAACTGCCCCAGGCAGTTCAGGCAGTCATCACGATGGCGGCCTGCTGTACAATACATCGTATGCAGTGAGTTATGACTCCAGTCCAGCACAATAAGGCCAAAAAGGGGCATAACACAGCCCCCCAGAGTACAAGCTATTTCTGGCATCAGCTCCTGTAATTCCCCCACTGAGCCCCCCTATCTGAAGTTATTTCACAGCTGAAGGAGTTTGTCGCTTGACAAGTGACAGCAGGCTCCTGGCTCAGCTGTCCACACATAGTAACTCCTGTGCTGAACTGCTGCCACCATTGATAAATTCCTTCACTCACACCCTCACTTGTATACCCCAGACTCTCATAGCCCTTAACTGGAATTTAGTTTCTGAAGACAGTATTTACACCTACACCATCACTTCACCCTTTCCACCCTGATCTCTCCTTCTGTTCTGAATACCTCTAAAAAGAGGACCCATTCGCTTTGTTTATGATTGTCACAGAAACTACTCAATTCTGTCTCAACACAAAAGATTCCTAAACTGTTCTTGGCCTGGATGCATTGTTCTACTTCTAATAAATAACTGTAACATAATAGTTGGGTTCTTCAAGCTTTAAAACCCTTATCCATGACTGTACAAGAAGAATTTTTCAAAGAACCATCCACTGAAAGCTTCCTTAGTTAGCCAAAACGGGTTCTTCTATGCCATAGAATGCCATCTATGCCATCTATGCCATTGCTCCAAAGAATCTTTGCATCTCTGTTTTGAAAAGTGCATAGAGAAACAGACAAAAAGGCCTAACACTGCAAATCAGAGTGCTCTTCTCCGGTAGATGGTTAAGTTTCGCATCCCGACAATGTACAACACCCTGTTCATCTCCCTTGTCCCTGTGGTAGTCCATGGAAACAAAGTCAGTAGAAGGCACTCACCGAGTTGTACCGCAAGACTGGAGGTTCCACTGGGACAAAGGGTGAGGGTTAAGGATGCCCCTTAAATATGTCGATAGTCAGGGGGCTGGGGGCAAGGGGCGGTCTCAGGAGTTCACACAAGACCAAATAAGAACTGCTAAAAAAATGACCCACTAGTGAGTGAATCCATGGCAGATCTTCTGTGACAGGATGCCACAAAAATGGAGTGATGTTTCTCAGGTGACAGATGGCCCCCCTTTAAAAAAAAAAAACAGTGGAGAACTGAATTTTATTTTAAGAGAACAATGCAGTGGCCTGCTGTCTGTTTTACTGAATGCAACTTCATCGTTTTTTCCTTTTAAATGTTGCATGTTTCATTCGGATTTATAATTTGTTTCAAAAATATTTTATATTAAACAAACATTTACTAAACAAATGTTTGCAAACAATCTTGGAGAAGTTGCTGGAGAAAGAATAGTTTAATGAAAAATCTATGGGATCACACAGTAATTCCAAAGGTTACTTTCACGGACAGGGATTAAGCTTAGTCCCGAAGGAACTACATTCTAAATGAAGATTCTTCACTGATGAGTAATTATAGTCTAGGACTAGAAACAGTCCCCAAATGTTTGCGTTTTAAACACATTATTAAGGCATCATCGACTTCCTCCAATGTAGAACAAATGGATTAATTCACTTCAGTGTTAAAGAAGAGAACATTTCTCAAATAAAGTGTAAAGCAATTCTTAAAATAATTAATATGTTTTGAAAATGGCCACACTAAACACTGTGGTTTAAACATATCTAAAAATGTGTTGCAGAAAGGTCTTTAGATGATTTACAGTGTCGATTGTGTCCAGCCTGACAGCCATGAAGGTCGTTTATTTGTGCTATGGTAAGCATGAGGAAGGAGATGTCTCACTTTGCATATTGCACTGGGGCCAGTCGAGACGTAACGTAATCACACATCTCATGAAGTGATCTAGGAAATATTGCGGTCACTATTCCATTCAAGCTTGGAAAATGGTGCTGGAGCCTCTGAGGAGGGGCAGGACATGAACTGTAATATGAGATGGTCTAAGATGATCTAGTGAAGGAACCAGTCAAGGGGCATCTGTATAACTGCTGCGCAATCCTGCCTGTGTCAGTTGGGCTGAGTGCTGGTATGCATGATGGGGCCCAAAACATGCCAGACAGCTGAAGTGGGGTTTAGGTGGGTGCTGGGGGAGGGTGAGAGGCATTATGGATGAAGGTCTCCGTCCCTCCTCCGCAACAGCTTTCTGGATGGTCTGTAGCTGCTGCGTTCTGATTGGCTCAGGCGTCTCCTTTTAGGGTGATAGTAAGTAACAGGTGTCCCCAGGCACCCATTAGCGTAGTTCCTCGACACTGGCCACTCGGCTCCAGTTCCTTATTAGTCAGTCTCAACCTTGCTAAGCCCTAAGAGGAAACTAAGCATTTTTTTTGCCTTTATTTGAATGTTGGCCACCCCTAGGCCTCATACCAGGAGCTTCCTATAGTGTTTAGTGGAGTTATGAAATAAACGGTGTGCCTTAAGAAATGAAAAGAGGTAATAAACTTTGCTTATAAAGAAATGGATCCAAAACATCTGTAGATCTGTAACATTTATTGGTGGTTACATTACCCACAAATTGATGTGATTTTTACTTAAATAAACCATCACAACCAAAAAACGAAACTTCAGTTTAGCTAAATCGAGCAAAAACTTTCATATTGTTCTAATCACCCATTATAAACAATAAGCTATGCCTTTGTAATGTTACAGGAATGTGAGGGTGTGTAGATAAGGTGAACTGATGTTTTATGTCTCCCGTAATAAATGAATTCATGTCTGACAGCCCTATAATATGTTTGATGGTATTTTTTCCAATCAGAGAGAATTTGTTCCTCATTACTCAATATGTATTACTTTCTTGTCTCTCATCAGTTAATTTGGGGAGTCGTTCTCCCACCCGGCGCTATTTAAAATGATCAGTTATTCAATAGACCTGTGTTCCACTGGGTCGTGCCATGCTCGGATTATGTGAGAACATTTCTGAGCCAGGCCTCAGGGTTGTGGGAGCTATAATTAGAACATTTTCACACCAAACACATAGTTAGTTAGTGAGCACAATCCTCGAGGATTCCCTTGAACTCTTATGTACTGTGTCTGATAATGGCAGCTCAGAATAGCTCAGATCTGGCCCTGTGTGTCCGATGGTATTTTTCAGTGGTGCCGCAGACAGCGGGGTCATTTCAAACATGACTTCCTTGTAAACATGATGCACAAAATCTAGCAAATGCATCCCTGATATTCTGAAGTTGATTTACTAAAATAAGGACTCATACACACTTATACACTGCACAGCAAAGGCTTGGGGACACTTAAATTTGCAAAATGGGCCAAATTGTTGCATTCCTCTTGTTCAACGCCCTGAAACTGAAGGATAATTTGACTAAAACCTGAATAATTTGAATAATGCCAGACCTTGTTCGTTGTATCCCCTTCTTGTGGTGTCCTTTCAGGTATTTAAAACACTAATGAGACTGAAGTAAAGTGTGTGATTTTAACCACAGTTTAGATATGATAACTATTGTTTTCCAGGCAAGCCTGCTCTCCATACCAAACAGGACTCTTTAATTAAGCTGATGCTGAGAGCTGTTTAATGCTTTATTGCAATGGTCCACCTAAAATGATCTACAGATATTTTATTGCCAGTATCATTTTGAATGAAAATGGAAACTGTACTAAATTTAGGATTAGGATTAGATTTAAATTTTAGGTTAAGTTTTGGGTTAGATTAAAGAGAATCTAACAGACCATCCAAATAAAGTGTTGCAAAATATACATAAAGAATTAGCAAATAGCTTTTCAATGATAAAAAATTACTTCTATTTAACTGTAAAATGACTGTGAAAATCAATTCGGAAAAAGGTAAAGTGTTTTTTCTTGCCAGTGTATATTTAAATCAGAATGAAGAATTTCCATTTTTGTGCAGTTTTGTTTACTAGATAGTGAGCTATTAATATCATGAGGGAGCTGTTGTCCTGCAGAGTGGTCAGCAGCTCAGGTCAGATGAAACAGATAGCCAACACTAGTGTCTTAGGTGGATCTGTGTCCTTAAAAGGGCATGGAGAAGGGCTGCTTCGGCCTCACAGCTGCTCTTTGCGCTCCAACAGACCCTAATCTACAGTGTGGCAGCTGTTGGTCACAAATGTTTTTTTTTTTACATTCACAGCATCTAAGGCAATGATTTGTTGACCAACCTGTTTGGAGTGGCTGAGTGAGGTATTCACACCAAATAGAGAAAAAACGAAGGGCCTTTATTTGGTCCTTGGACTTAATCTTTGTCCACAGAACCAGCTGGCAATCTCAGCTTTATAGTAGCTGAAACAGCAGTTTGGCACCTCTAGTATTGGGGATGGTTTTAAATGATGTGGGTGGAGTGCTGGGTATTTTTGAGAGTATTTTATTTGTTGTTTCACAAAAACAAATGGCTATCATTCCCTTTTTTTCTTTGTGATTCCTCCATAAGAAAGTAGTAAACCTGTTTCACTGCTGAAGTGTACTAAATAATATTACTACTAATTATATAAATACACTATATGGAGTAAAAAGTATTGGAATGCCTGACCACTACACCAACAGGGACTTTAATGACACTGTATTAAAATACATAGATTTTAATAAAGAGTTGGTGCCACCTTTGCAGCTCTAACAGATTCCAATCTTGTTAGATGGCTTTTCACAAGATTTTGGAGTTTCTGTGGGGAATTTGGGCCCATTCGTTCTATCGAGCATTTATAAAGGCACTCTTGTTTGACGAGAAGGCCTGGCTCGCAGTCTCCCTTCTAGTTCATCCTGAAGGTGTTGGATGGGGTTGAGGTCAGGGCTCTGTGCGGTCAAGTTCTTCCACACCAAACTCAACCAAACATGTCTTTATGGATCTTGCTTTGTGCACTGGGGCTCAGTCATGCTGGGATAGAAAAGGTTTTCCCCAAACTGTGTCCACAAAGTTGGGAGCACGGCGTTGTCCAAAATGTCTTGGTATACTGAAGCATTAAGATTGTCCTTCACTGGAAGTAAGGGGCCTAGCCCAAACCCTGAAAAACAAGTGTGTCCCAATATTTTTGTCCATATAGTGTAGAATAATACTACATATCAGTACAGTTGTATTATGTAGCTCCTCTGTTACTCGGTATCGACATGTCCTATTATCCAAATGCTACAGATATGCTGGAATATTTCCAGATATTTCTCATGGACTGTGTTTTGATTGCCATCTCATGACATGCTGTACATTAACTAGATCTTTTCTGGGAGTGTCAATGGGGTAGTGAAGGCAGCTGTTCAGCCCTTCAGCATGGCATGATGTTGACAGGCATGCTAATCAGGAATACCCACATAAATATTGCCACTTAATAATATACACGTCACAGACAATAACCACACATACAGGGCCTCCCTAACAGGACAGCTTTCCATATGTGTCCATTGTGCCATTAGCACTGTGTTGATATACGCTATATGAACAGAAGTATTGAGATGCCTGACCATTACACCAACTGGGTCTTTGACTAATATGAAGTTGGTATCCCCTCCCTTTTTTTAAGGTTCCACTCCTCTTGGAAGGCTTTCTACAACATTTTGTGAGTTTCTGTGGGAATTTGTGCCCATTCATTCTATAGAGCATTTATAATGTCAGACACTGACGCTGGATGGTCTGGATCACAATCTCTGTTCCAGTTCATCCAAAAGGTGTTGGATGGGGTTGAGGTCAGGACTCTGTGTGGCTAGTCAAGTTCTTCCACACCGAACTCATCCAACCACGTCTTTATGGAGCTTGCTTTGTGCACTGGGACACAGACATGCTGGAAAAGAGTCTTCAACAAACTGTGTTAACTAAGTTGGAACCATGACGTCCAAAATTGTCTTGGTATGCTGAAGTATTAAGATTGCCCTTCACTGGAAGTAAGGGGCCTAGCCCAAAGCCTGAAAAACAGTGTACCAATACTTTTGTCCATATAGTGCAGCTGTCCTTTAAAGGCCCTTCAATGAGGCAAAGCGTTCAAGCCTTCTGTCAGATTAAACTGACATTTATGGTGGCACAATTGTGCTGTACTATATACACAATGGTGAATTCAAAACCTCACCATTCCTAGACACCAACTATTAAAATACAGAACACTTTAAATTTTCTAAGCTTTTTTGGTGGCACTGCCATGTTCAGTATGTTTAGAGCTCATAGATAGTGGAGAATAGTTGGCTGCTTTAGCCCATGCCAGGAGTGCTCCAGATAAGGGTAGTTATAAATACATGCAGTGCTTGGGAAGTTTCCATGTTTGTAATCTATTCTGTTACAGGTGTGCATATTAATTGTACAAATACCTCTACGACCTAGCATTTTACTTACAATAGTCAGTTGCAAAGTACAACACGGTCATCCTTTCAGGCTGTAGCACATGTACTTCAACTCTTTAGTTATCAGGTTCTAGAGTTCACTTAAACTGAGTAGTGCTGTGAGCTTCCAGGCAGGTTCCAGCCACCAAAATCAATAAAAAAAAAAGGTAGCATAAAGTCTTGCATGTAATAATCTTTTCAAATGTAGGCCAACACATTTGGAGAACAGGGTTTTTTGCCATTATGGTTGATAGTCCATTATCCGTAGTTACTTAAATGAATACACCCCAAAGCTGTCAATCAATGCAATTAATTGGAATACTAAATGAAGGAGCCTACAATTCAAGAATATTAAACAGTGACCATAGTGGAAAAAAAGACCTCAAAAACATTTTAAGCAGCCGAACTCAGGTTCTCCTAGTTTTCAAGTTAGCAAAATCCAGTTTCCCTTTCCACCAATGGAGTGTTCTCCTTCCCCTCAGGATTACTTCTTCGCACTAGAACTAGGAGGGCAATGCAAACAGATAAAAACTTAAGTCCAAGTCATATTTGCCTGATCTCAAATACAGGCATGACAAAAACTGGCAAAAGTAGACAACTCTAGCCTCAGAGTGGCACTTGTTTTTAGTGCACTGCATTTTCTCAATCTTAATAGCAAAAAGGCACAAGACTGGAGTAATATTTCATATATATAAAATATTAGTAATAGTTCATAAACCCTCTGTGTGGTTTGTTACAACTGATGTGCTCAGGGGAATAAAAAACACCAAAAACTTATAAAATTTTATTTACATCAAAATCAAGCACAAAGCAGTATATAAAGCACAAAATGCAGTTTGTACAGGCCATAAATAAACTCACCAATTGCAGAAAGTTAGACAAGAAATTAAAACGCTTCACTGCATTTGGAAATAGCATATTACAACAGGTTAAAAGCCACACACGCTTAAAACACACACTAAAGTGGACCTGTGGTTTTTGTTCCTCTCAGCACCCATGCAGCAGTCTGGATGGGTTGAGGGATGTAACATGGTGGCAGGTGGTGGACCATCACCTTCAAGTGTTTAAAGTTTAAAGAGTTCATTAACTGTGTTTAGAAGTCAGCATCGAGTCTGAAAGTGTTGTCTGTAGGCCCAGACATGACCCCCATCCTTTGGTACTCTCCCACCCGCTTCTCAAAAAAGTTAGTCTTCCCTTCCAAGGAAATGTTCTCCATGAAGTCAAAGGGGTTCTCCACCCTGTAGACCTACAGAAGACAAACACATGCAAAAAGATTAATGCAGGAAAATGCTTCTCAGATTAGAGCCTAACGCAATACTTTACAGTTTGTCTCTGGTAAGCATATCAAGATTTAGGATTCATTAATTCTCACCTTGCTGAAGCCCAACTCCAACAGCAGCCTGTCAGCCACAAATTCAATGTACTGCTTCATCAAATCACAGTTCATACCGATCAGCTTAACCGGCAAAGCCTGAGTCAGGAACTCCTGGAGAACGGAAGAGGGGGAATTAAAAAAGGTCAGTTTTCCTGAGAAACACTCAACATTTGCATTTGATAAATTCAACTGATGAATACCTGTTCAATCTTAACCGCATCCACAATGATTTGCTTGACCGTTGCTTCAGAAGGCTTGTTCACCAAGTGCTTAAACATTAAGCAGGCAAAGTCACAGTGGAGACCCTGAAAGTCAAAGGATTTTAATTAATTACTGTATAAAACATCAAGAATGAATGACACCTTGATTTTTAAGTGCAAGACTGTTACCTCATCTCTGCTGATAAGCTCATTGGAGAAGGTAAGGCCAGGCATGAGTCCTCGCTTCTTTAACCAGAAGATTGCCGCAAAAGAGCCAGAAAAAAAGATTCCCTCCACCGCAGCAAAGGCCACAACTCTTTCACCTGCACAAAACAGTTCTATTAGTATTCCATCTTTATTTTAAGGCAAAAAAAATGGTGTTGAGCTCTAGGAAAACTTAATACCATATTTAGCATCTTTGTTGCCAATCCAGTTGAGAGCCCAGTCAGCCTTCTTCTTCACACAAGGAAGAGTCTCAACGGCATTAAAAAGGTATTCCCTAAGTGAAAAAAGAAGTTTGAATATACAGACACCTGCAAGGATACAGCTTTGTTTTCACAGGGCTCAGAAAAGCGACCGTTTTCATGCTGGTGCCTTCCAGACAGTCAACCACATGTCCACTGATCTGGAAAAGACACCAACACTCAGCTCCCATCATCAGCTGAGGTCCGTACCCCTGCGCTTCTCATCATCGCCCTTGCAGCACAAACTGAAAGGACTTAGCTTACCTTTCACTGGGATCTTTGATATATGTGTCAATAAGCAGGCTGTACATCTCTGAATGAATGTTCTCCATGGCAATTTGGAAGCCATAGAAACAACGCGCCTCAGTCACTTGGACTTCCTGCATGAAGCGCTCCACCTAGAGTTAAAAACAGGACATGCAATGAGAATTGCTGACAGTCAAGCACAACAGCGTAACATTAGGGATGTCCAATCTCAACTATGAAGGGCCAGTGTAGTTCCAAGTTTCATTCCAACAAAGCAGGAGCACACATGATAAACGCTTCAATGACAAACTGAAAATGGAAGCAGGCATCCCCTTATTTGTAATGAAAACTTAATCAATCACACTGGAATTTCATAGATAAGATTGATACCCAGTCATGTGTAACCTGGCTTCTTAGCTCACCAGATTTTCATTGACGATACCATCACTTGCAGCAAAGAAGGCCAACACGTGAGAAATAAAATATCGCTCCTCATCTTTCAGAGACTCCCAATGCTGGAGGTCTTTGGACAGGTCAACCTAGAGAGAGAGAGAGAGACAGACAGGAAGTTTTAGAAGCAATCTCTCAGCTTTAAGGAAGATACAATAGACATAGAAGTAAACCCACCTCTTCAGCTGTCCAGAAAGAAGCTTCTGCTTTCTTGTACATCTGCCAGATGTCATGGTACTGGATGGGAAAGATGACAAAGCGCCGTGGGTTCTCCTTCAGCAGAGGCTCTTCCTCCACAGACCCCTTCTTGGGTTTTGATCGCTCCTTTAGAAAAGAGAGAAAAAAAAAAAGACTTAAATTAGAAAGTGTCTATATCATTAAACGCGCACGGGACGTCAAGTTCACACAAACGTAATTTCAGTCCATGATGATTAGGCTCTGATCTGCACTTTTCCTGTAGGTCCCGGATATCAGTGAATTTCTGACTTAATTTCTCCCAGTGAAATAGCCCACTTGAAACAGCAAAGCCGAAATAAAGGTGCTGTATAATACCGAAGTAAAGTTGTATTTAATTTTTGCTGAATGTTTCTATATTGAATCTTAAATGCAGTATTGAAAGTAGAAATAAGTTAAACATAGACTTCACTACATAAGCTTAGACGCATCAAGCATGTTTTCAATTTCAATACAATTGTTTTAAATCCAAATACTTGTCAATTACTTCCATAGCATATAAACACTGAATTAGTAACGTTACTAGTGTGTATCGTATATTATACACTGCATTTATGTGGCTTGTATAGAGTACAATTTATACTGACTTTACAGTTTGTTTTTTAAATTGGATTTATTTAGACTTTGGGTTTTTGAACCAGAAAACTGTATTGATCCTGGAGGAAATTGCTTATGCATCTTGCACAGCCGAAACAGCTCGTTCTTTGTTCAGTTAACAAAGATGCTGCATTTAAATTTGCCAACCTCATCCCAGTTTATTGTACGTTAATTAAACACAATAAGCTAGCAGGTTAGCCTTCCGAGCTACCTCAGCAAAGTGGAGGGAAACTCGTAATTTATTACTAAAAAACATGGTGACATCTAGCATTTAGCGTTTACTGTACCCCTGTTTAACTGATCACACGTTTTATTCGACAATACAACAAAACAGGTACAAAAAAGTAACCCCTCCTTGCTAGCATTAGCTATAACAGCAAAGTGGAGGGAAACTAGTAACTTAGTCTTTATTATTGAGACATGATGAAATATTCACTTTTGGGGTTTTGGCAAGTTTTGGGGGTTTATTCAACACCACAGCAACAAACGGGTAAGTTACATAAAAGGTTAGCACTTTTGTATTTGTTGCTAGAATTAGCTCCAACAGTAAAGTGGAGGGAAACTCGTAACTTAGTTGTTCCTAACAAAACATGACAAAATCTAGCCGTTTTGGGTTCATTACAATTGCTTATAACTGATGGCAGATTTAATCAACATTACAGCAATAAGAAGGAGCACAAAAAGGTAAAACTAGGCCCAAAAACTAACTTACCTCAGAGTCATCAAAGATTTTACGCGCCGTTTTGGAAGCCAGGATTCTTGTCGTGCTCAAACTTGGGGGCTGTTATTACAGAAAACACAAAATAAAACAGTCAAGACAACTTAAGGGTTAGAACACTGATAAGTGACCCTTTATTCGTAGTTTAAGTTACCCTCCTTGACTCAACAAAAGACCCATAGAGTAAAGCAGGCTACATTAGACGCTTTAAAAAAACGTTTCTATGCTAACGTTATTAGTTTTTCTTTTAAATCACAAGTGTTACTTACCGTGTTTTCTTTGTCCACCAATGACATGACGTCCATTTTTGAAGAAACTGCATTTTCATTCTTGGCTTTGAGAGGAGAACGAGTGGACAGCATGGTTATTTATGTGAAGAGTAGCAAAAGAATAAGAGAAATTTTCTTTTTTTAAAAAAAGGAACAACGCAGTAAAGGAAGTTGAAAAGAAGATATTAAAAGCAACAACTAAAAATAAAAAGGAGCGCAAGTTCTAAAGTGTGAAGAGGAGCTAAAGTGAAGAAAGTCCTCTGCTTTCTCCTCCTTTTATTTCAACTCTTGGCGCTCAATCCAGAACAACCAATCAGAGAGAAGAGTCGCTGGGCTATTTAACTTTCTTTGATATCACAAGCCAACCCGAAGCAGAAACGTCATCAGGGGTTCGCGGGAAATTTCAAACAAGGTTCCTGGTTCAAACCTCCGAACGTTTTATTGTGTAAAAAAGGCGCGCTTTAAGAAGAAAACTTATAACACATATAATATAAAATAAGATAAGCAATAACTGATTTATTTATCCTGATGGACATGCTTGTGTCTTTAGCAGGCTCGTTGCAACAAGTAAACAAAAGATACGACAGAAAAAATAGATATTTTTGTGCGTGTGTGTTTATAAATGTAAATAACGTATTTTACAAAAAAAAGGTCCTGTCTATATATTTAAGACAATAAACAATAGTACAATAACAATGACAAGAACATTAGTGTAACAAATAACAATGTAACTCACACATTACTGTATTTAAAGATCAGTAGTGCAAAATGGCTTTTGAAATTGACTGTGTGAATGCAATAAAATAGCAGCAAATGTCTCATATTCACTCGAAAAGCATGTACGTTATTCGTACAGAAATCTGAATAAAAACTGTAGAGTATTGTCATGACACTGCCTTTCTTTGGCCTGCATAAAGAACGATGAGGGTGAGGAAATATTCTTGTTCATCAGTTTGTCTGTTTTTATTAATAATACAAATACACAAATGTGGCAAAGAACGTAGATTCACGTTAAATTATATATGTACATTTATATGTCAAGATCCATGTAGCCAGTGTAGTATGACATGGCAAATAACAGTTTGCCATGTCACTCTAACAATGAAGCAAAATAAAGCAAAATTCAATGAGAGTATTTAGAGGATAAAGTGGTAAAAATGAGCAGAATTTACAAGATTAGCTATTTAACAAGACAGTTACACAACAAAGAATTGCTGTTCCCGCCAGATTTACAAGTAATCAACAATAGATACATGGTTTCTAATATATATATTACTGTGCTGGCTGTATTTTTAATGCATTCTTTAATATTTCTATATTATTTTCTATTTCTAGTGTCCTTTATTTACAGAAACGGGGTGTGATAAACAAATTTGGCAAGATTGCACAAAGCCAACTACGGCAGTCCACACCCAACAAGGAAACAGTGACTAGACTCACAAAATTAGTGATTTTGTCCTTCTGTTGTAAAGAGAAGCAAGAAAAATGTTTGATATTCACGCTGCTAAAGGCAATCTGCAGCCAAAACGTCCTAAAAAAATTATCCAGCACCAAAATCAGGAGCTGTACTAGCTTCATACATCCGTTTGTGCAGGAAAGCTGGACATTTCAATAGTAAATTCACTTATTGAGCTGATGATCGAGTAACAGCCAGAGATGTTCTTCGTTAATCCTCTTAAAAGTATATTTATTGTTATTATTTTGTTGTTTATCCACGACATCTTCCTAAAACCGGGAAGACCACAATATATTCGCCCCTCTACCCCTGCAGACAAGACTCAACTCTCAGAGTGGTGCTCTCTACAGGTCGGAGGATTAAACTGCAGCAAAACAAAGAAGAGCAAGCTCGTGAAAAAAATCATTTAAGAATCAGAAACAGAATGAGATTTTTTTTGCCCATAAGTGTTAAAACGCACAAGGAACTCGGTGTCTCTAATAATACTGACAATATACAGCCAATGTACATTATATGGCCAAAAGTATCGGACACAACTGTTTTTCAGGTTTTGGGCTAGGCCTGTTACTTCCAGTGAAGGGTAATCTTAATGCTTCATCATTCCAAGACATTTTGGATAGCGCCATGCTTCCAACTTTGTGGACTCAGTTTTGGGGTAGAACCTTTTCTATTCTAGCATGACTGTGCACAAAGACATGGTTGGATGTGTTTGGTATAGAAGAACTTGACTGTCCAGCAGAGTCCAGAACTCAAACCCCATCCAACACCTTTGAAATGAACTGGAATAAAGATTTTGACTCAGGTCTGACCTCACAAATGCTCTACAGAACAAATGGGCGCAATTTCCCACAGAAACTCCAAAATCTTGTGGAAAGCCTTCCAAGAAGAGTGGAAGCTGTTACAGCTGCAAAATGGTGTTGGGTATATATTAAAATGTATGTATTTGAATGCAGTGTCATTAAAGTCCCTGTTGGTGTAATGGTCAGGCATCCCAAAAGTTTTGTCCATCTATAATGTATAAATCATCTACAGACAACACAGTACGGGCAATAAACAGTGTACATGTTATTTGCAGACAATCCACTACAAGCAATATACAATGTACATTTTAATTACAGATGATATACAGATTATACAAAAAACAAGCAATACACCAACTGTGTGCAAACATTAGAAATGTACATCATGTATGAAATTGTTGTGTATGAGTATTTGTACAATGTGGTATTTGTAGGTGTGAATTTGTTTGAGGGTTTTAGACTAGCACATGCACAATAATTTTTTTAGCTAGTCAAACTTCTTTTAAAGCAGGCCCTATAATAATGCCTGATCAGCACTTGAACAAAATGCGCCAGGAATGGGCAATATTGATATATTTCAAATCTATCGCCCCATAAGATCATATTGGATGTATTAGTATATAAGACAATATATTAATATTGTTAACATTACTGCTAAGTCAATATTGGTGTGCTTCTCCTGTGTTAAAAGAATGTCTTGCACAAAAAGGCAGATAAAGGCACTTGTTATGATTGGACTGTTTTCTGTTTTATTTAAATTAAGCAAAATTATTTTGTTGTTCAGTGGGGGGCTGGCCCTGAGTAAAGAGCTCAATAAAAAACCATTCAAGTAGATTGGGATGGAGTGAGGATCGAGATCTACCGGGATGTAATTATAAAACATTTGTTGTAATGTTTTGTACTGATTTAAAAAGCGAAACAGGCGACTAGTGAATGCACCACAAGGGCAAAGACACGTTGGTAGTGTGTCAAAAATCCATACCAATATCAAAATACAGCCAATGGTCATGAGTTGTAGTGAGTTTGAGAAACAGCAGGGGGCGCACGTCACTAAAGCTTCACATATGGCCTGCTACTTTAGCTTACTATTCCTTTCCTCAATGGACTATAATGGAATTATTTATAATCTGCTAATGTAATCAAATTTAAAATCTAGTGAAATCAGATAAACTGGCTGTCAGAATAACAGCTTCAACAGCGTTAATGTTAAAGCATATGTTTACAGAAATGCACAATATGGCCAAAAGTATGTGGACAACCCATCTAATTTTTGCAGTTCATATATTGACACATCCTTGTACTGAAGAGCTCATTGACATTAAAAGTGGCACAGTCATAGGATTACACCTTTACCACAAATCAGTTTGTGAAATGTCTGCCCTGTTAAGTCCTTCCCAAGTTAACTGAATGTGCTTGTATTGTGAAGTGGAAGTGGACCAGCCAAAACACAAAATGGGGCCACTGAGTGCTGAAGACTGTAGAGGGTATCCTCTGTAGCACCTACAAACTTCTGCGTGTGGAAGAAATATCAACAAAAGAACTGTGTAAGAGAAGCTTCATAAAATGGGTTTGCATGGCCAAGCAGTTGCATACCAGTCAAAGATCACAATGGGGAGGACTGCTAAGCACCTCTGAAGTCCCCTTGAGCAAGATACCGTCCCCGCACACTGCTCCCCGGGCGGTGTGTTTCTGGCTGCCCGATGCTTCACTTGGGGACTGGGTTAAATGCAGAAGAATTTTGTGCTGTTCACACCGTGTTGTGGTGTGTTCACGTATGATGGAATGGTCACTTTCACACATTGCCCATGAGTGTTGGCTGGGTTGGTGTAAAGCATGCCACCACCACTAACCAGCTAATGTAGGTGTGATGGTCAGGCGGCCTGTAGTCGTTTTAGTACACTATGTGGACAAAAGTACTGGAACACCTGACCACTACACCAACAGGGTCTTTAATGAGATTGCCTTCAAATACATAGACTTTAATATGGAATTGGTCCCCCTTTGCCACTATAACAGCTTCCACTCCTCTTGGAAGACACAAGATGTTGGAAGAGAAGGTTTGGCTCGCAATCTCTGTTCCAGTTCATCCCAAAGGTTTTGGATGTGGTTGAGATCAGGGCTCTGTGTGGACCAGTCAAGTTCTTCCACACCAAGCTCATCCAACCATGTCTTTATGGAGCTTGCTTTGTGTACTGGGACACAGTCATGCTGGAATAGAAAAGGGTTCTTCCCCAAACTGTGTCGACAAAGCTGGAAGCATGGTGTTGTCCAAAATGTCTTGGTATTGCCCTTCAGTGGAAGTAAGGGTCCGAAAAAACAGGTGTGACCCAATACTTTTGCCCACATAGTGTATTTTCAGTCCGTAGTATAGGTTATGTTGTTGTCGTTGTTGAACGTCCTGGCTAAGAAATAATGTTTAAGAGATGTATAGTATAAAGCCGTGGAGCTGCATGACATTGTTTTGTACAAATTTTTAGGCCTGGTTCACATTTATTTATTTATTTGTTTGTTTGTTGTAGTTGGTTCTATTTATTTGTTTATTTATCGATTATTTGGCACATCCTAAACAGTTTTAACTACAGAATAAGCTGCTTGAACATTTATTTCTTAGTCATTTTCTGCCTCAAAATGAACATTTTTCCTCCCCGTCTGAGAAAATCGGTCAGTAAGGCAGTTGGGCGGGTTCAGTCTCCAGCCAATCAGAGGGGCCGCCACAGCCCAAGATCTGCTGCGATTGGTCGCGCCCCCTAAGCGCTCCACAACGACAGGCTATGATTGGTCGAAGTGTGTTACTGGGTGTTATGGGGAGACTGTTGTGTAACTGCGTCCAGAAAACCTCAATGCAGGCTTGCATAATAAACTTTTTGTTTCGTTTTCCACTTTTTTTCTCTTTATTTGACAATAAAATTATACATTAATTTGTTGAAATGTACATATATCTACTGTATATTGTATATGTATGCAATGTATATATATATATATATAAATGCATATATATATATATATATATATACACACACATACATGTATAGTGTGCTTTTTATATTATATTGTTATTGTATAGCTTTTGTTCTACTGGTTGTGGTGTTTCTTTCTTCTTTTGTCCTGTCCGCTTTGCTACTGTAACAATGCAAATTTTCCACCTGTGGGATTAATAAAGGACAATCGTATCTCTCATATTTTGCACATCTCTATTTTTATTTTTGCTTAAATCACTGTTGCACTAAGAATGTATTTCTGTCAGACCTCATCTACAGTCAATTGTGGAATGAAAACAAGCACAACATAAACATGATTGTTTATTTGAGTCTTCAAATGTTCATTATTAAATAATATTCAAAGCAAGGTAGGTAGTATCACAGGTAGGAATACTGTTCACTTTACAGAAACTTAACATTTATTCATATATTGTCAATAAATGCATGTTTTGAATACACATTACATTCATATAGATAGTTACATTTATATACAAATATACATAGGTTTACAATAAGTAATATGAACTGACACAAAGACTTTGGCAAAGGAAGTGCATACATTTTGGGAGACATAACTTATATAAAAGTAAACAATAATTCATTATAAATGACCATGGTAGAAAAAAAAAAGAAATCCAGTGCAAGGTCAGTCTGTTTTGTACATGGAGGTGTAGCAGCCGTGGTTTTCTGTTTCCCCTGTAAAATGGTCAGTGGGATATTGTCCTGAGGTGATTGGTTGGCCTGAGGATTGGCCTAATTTGAGGCAGGTAAAAGGACACTGAGAGCAAGAGAAGACTGTGATGATGGTGCCTGGGAGGAAGCCATTTTGTTGAGCTCGCGGACTTCGGTGGGCCATGCTGCGGACCGCTTGGTGGTCATGTGACGGCGGGCATGCTTGGTCAAATGGTCGCTTCGCATGAAGCGCCGGTCGCACACAGGACACACAAACTTCTTTTCGCCTGTGTGAGTGCGGCGGTGCCTGGAAAGTTCATCAGAGCGTGCAAATTTTTTGTCACAACCTTCCCAGTGGCAACTGAAAGGCTTCTCACCTGAAGAACAAAAAACAGAATCATAACAGCACATACACGTTTAAGACCTCATCTAGAATTTCCAATTCAATTTAACAATACACTCACAAAATTGCAGAAAACTATATGCAAGTTTAAATTTTTGTTTTAGGAGGTGAGTGTAACAGCTGTCAGTTTCAAAAAGGAAGTTTTGATGCATATTGTGACAGCAAAAAGTTAGCTAGTATTTTCAGCAATAATTGTATTTATTTATCTATCTATAGTATTTATATACACTGCTTTTACTAACCAAAGTATTTTTGTACGTAGCATAGTGTATTTAGTACCAAGCACTTTGAGTATTTCTGGAGAGCGTATCTTTTATTGTTCTTGTCTTTGTGTCTCTGTGTCTGAGAAGTTGTAGCATAAGCAATTTCTTCCAGGGTCAATAAAGTTTTCAGATTCTGATTCTGAAGCAGCACCAACCTGTATGGGTTCTCAGATGGGCTTTAAGGTGAGAGCTCTTGAAGTAGGTCTTCTTACATCCTGGGAAGCTGCAGACGTAGTTCCGCCTGCGAGAGAAGTCAGTCTGTGAGGCGCCCCCGCTCTGACCTGGGGGCATGTACACCGGGGCAGGGGCCAGGGGCAGGAGCTTAGTGTTGCCAACAGTTACAACATTCTGTTGGCATGGAGGGGCCTGAGACTGAGGAACTACAAACATCACAGTACCTTGAGCCACAGGAGGGCCCATAAGAAGAGGCTGGGAAAAAGAGGTGGATTGAGGAAGGATGGGCTTTTGCCCAGTGGCCTGCATCTGAACATGGGTCTGAACGATTGCAGAGATGATGCCAGTCTGTCCGTTTACTGGAAACACCTGGCAAAGCACCGGAGGACTGGCTATAGGAGACTGAGGCATGGCATGTGAGGTCTGTGGTGCAGGGGTTGAGGAGTTTGAACAATTGGGTGAGGGGACTGTTCTTTCCCCTTCGGCAGTAGTACATGGACTACTGCATGTCTGCATTTCAGTCAGTATTGTAGCCTGGGCATTGGGACCTGGCTGCTGGACAGGACTTTTTGGTGGTCCTGGCCTCTCCTGTACTGTGGCTGATGATGGACTGTGGTGATCTAGAGGTGTATCTGCGGTGTGCCGTATGACACTGGTGGCCATGGCCCTGCATGATGCAGGTTGCTCAGAGGGTGGTGGAAGAGTGTTTGGCAGCAATACCGTGCTGCCAGCAAGTAAGCTGCTGTGGGCCGCTGCCCCGCTGGTCAGTACAGGGCACATTCTGGGCCGAGAGACACTTGGTTTGAGGCCCACAACAGCCAGAGGAGGCATGGTGGTGACGATAGCGGACGTAGTTGAGGTCTCTGCAAAGCTGGGGCTGTGTGGTGGGGTCATGCACTGGGGTAGAAGAGAAAATCAAGTCAGTTCACATTGACAAACACATACTTCTCTTTTCAAGTTCTTTTGTCTTTATTTTCAGTTCTCTTGTATTTTCATAATGACTAAACATTGTTGTCACACTGAAATTCTGAAAGTAATCACAAAAGCCTTAAAACAAAAGAAAAGAAGCATTTTCTGTTCTTTGAAACTCACTAGTGAAGAGAGGGCCGCCAGGTCTTTCGGGGACTCCAGGATTTCATGGTGGAGACTGAGGGAGTCACAGGAGTCAGAGGTGGGCGTCAGAGGGCGAGGTTTGGGTGACCTCTGGACCCAGGAGCTCATACACACCAGCGCCTCAGCGGCCTCAAGGTCATGGTACTGCAGTGTAGTGGAGCAGGACTTCTCACTGTCGTGCCTGTTCCTCTCCATTATCACCTCACAGATGTCCATTAGACTGGTCTGCAGCACAGAACATTAGTGAACATTAGTTGGGAATGTTAATGCTTTGGACAGATCTCTCAACGGTGACTGATCATCACAGCACTGCAGAGATTATTTTGACTTTTAACAATAGGTTATGTATTAAACTGAAGCATTTATCAATTATTTACTTTTGGTTTACTGTCAGTCACATGGTTCTGAAGTTCACGCAACCTAGAGTTGTAATCTCAGTTTCAGCATTAAAACATCATTTTCATACTGTTTCATAATGTTTTTTGTGGAGATGCCAAAAGGCATCCACTTAAATATCCTGAAAACAAAGTGAAAAAAACTCCATATGACGTCAAGGTTTTCAACCAACTGATGTATTCAGAGAAAGTCAGTGATGAGATGGAGTAAGCCAATGGAGGTTGAGAGAGGAAACAGAGGCCCCACTCTCTGCTGGGCTGTTACACCCAGCCCTCAACACTAACACTAAACTCCAGTGCTGGGAACCTCCCATCTCCAAAAATAGCCTTTAGAGTGACGTGCCTCACACCAAACCACCATGTGAGTTTATCATGCAAAAAAAGCTGCAAGGGCGGACACCCACATGAGGAAGTACTAAGTCCAGGCTACACCTCTGTTTTTGTGACAAGGGCCAAAAGCTGAAGCCAATTGTTTTTTTTCCATAGGCACCCAGGCTGATGGTGGGGGGTGATGGTGGGCTGTGATGGGGGGGCTTCAGCTTTGTGTTGTGTTGTTATTGAAGCTTCAGCAGCTTCAGCTCGTCTGCAAGGCATGGCATGCAAGAAACAAAGTGGGCACGTGTATAAATGTGGTTTCTTCATAGCTTTCAAAGAAAAACACAGCCTGATCTCGCTGAACTGCTTTTCCTACTGCTGCGAACATCTCAAGTAGCACTGCAGCCCATCACCAAAGGGCATGATGCACAACAGCAATTGCGGCAAATGCCTTATTATCGCCAGCACAACTCTGTACAACGTTAGTTAAAGTATACGCTCATATAAATGCTTCCAAAAGTCCAGGTGTCAAGATACTGAGATACAATAAGGGAAAATAAACAAGGGTCAGGTTTAAAACTCAATATGTCCATGACCAAGTCATGGAAAATAATAAACTACACATGCAAAAGGTTTTAACTGGAGTACCACAGACAGTGGCAAACAGACATCGAATGTGTGCCAATAAATAGCAATGATAATAATAATTTGAGGGTGCATGAACTTACCTGACCAGAGTCTGGAGCAAAAGTAGGCATGAGGAAGCAAAATAAAGGTCCAAAACTACGAAGTCAGAGCAAAAAAGCGACACGACCGTTGAGCAGAGCCTGGGTTCATGAGTGTGATCACTTTTTTTACAGCAAGGTCCCCAACCTCAGCTGAGTGGATCAGGAACGCAGGAGGAGAAGGAAAAAAAAACAGAAACAAAATTCAGAGCAGACTGGCGGGTGGTAACATATGACCAATCAGAAACAAAGGTGTAGCAGAGATAGACCAATGGGAGCGGAGGCAACGCGTGATCAGTACGTGATCGGACGCTGATTGGCCGAGCCGGGGTGCGTGGCTGTTGGGGGGCGTGTCGCAGGAGTCAGCCGTGTCAGTGTAAACCCAGTGAACCCGGCTCTCGAGAACTGGGGGAAAGGTCGAGACGGAACCGTGAGACACTCGCGCGCGTCTGGCGGAGGCGCGGGAGCACGCGTGCTCTTAAAAACACAAATAAATAATAATAATAACATAAAATAAAAAAACATAAAAAACACAGAAACACGAAGAAGATGCTGGATTAAAATAAAGAGAACCAAATCGCTTCCAGCCACCGTCCTTTGTTTTCTTCAGCATTTAAATCTTTTCTGCGTGACAAAAGAAGGCGATCTGCATTGAAAACGATGCAAATTAACTCATTATCAATGAAAAGTGTTAATTATTCAGTCAAGGGAAAATATTTAATCAATATGAAGGTAAACAAGGGTAAACAAATAAGTCTGCACGTCCAAATTGGTCTGATTTCTAGTCCAGACGATGAAAAAAGATCAACTTTTTAATAATCAGTTATATTCTTAGATGTAAAACTTATTAGAACAGTCGTTCCCACCGTTGTTATATATTTTTTACATTATTTAATGGACGATAAGAAGATATTAGACGAAGGTAAACAGTATAAACGAGGGGTAAACAAATGAGGCTGCATGTCCAGATTGATCTGATTTAAGGTCCAGTCGATTTTAAAAATATCTACGTTTCATGATCTATTTCTTTCTTACGTGTAAAAGGTTGCTTTTTTTTACATTACTATTTAACGGAGGATAAGATGATGTTAGAAGAGACAGTTAAGCGAGGTAGTCTGTGGCTGCACCTTTTTAACAATCGTCTTTGATTTCCAGTCCGCAGACAAAAAACGAAGCCGTGTTGAACCCAAAGACCCCTCCAGCTCAGGGGGCTGTAAACAGCATTGCCTTAAAGAATCCCTGCACGGGCGGAGCCTCCGAGTGGGCTGCGCCTCTTTGTTGTAGTTGCGTTAACCCTTAAAACCCGGTGTTCTCTGTCATATGTGCTATTTATAAGTACAGAATTATTCCCCACTCCCCGGAATAAATGTCCAATAAGTGTTCTTTTGTAACCAGGGATAAATACTGCGTACCGGTGCCCACAGCCCCTCCACCCTCCACAACTGCCTTACCTTGAGTGGGGGCTGTGATTTTGCCCCTTGTCTGAGATTGGAAAAGCAGTGCCTGCAGACAAAGAGCTGAAACAGTCCCTCCCTCCTCTTCAGCTTTATATATTCAGAGAGAGAACAGAATAGCCTGATTTGACTTTGTCTGTTTATAGTGGAGATTATGAAAGCTTACGATCAGCATGGAACAATATATAGACAGTAAAATGCACGTGAAAACAAAAGCAGTAGGACATTGTAACAAAAGGATCAAAGCCACAATAGCACAACTAAAATATATACTCTTAATGATACACATGTGCACATATATACATATGTGTGTGTGTGTATGTATCATTAAGACACACACACACACACATATACACACACACATACATATACACACGCATACACACACACACATATATACATATTTACTTATAGATTTTGGTTGTACTATTGTGGCACTGCTCATGTTGTTAGGTCTTACTTTTATGATTATATATATATATATAATGAACAAATGACAAATGAAAGATCAGTTTCTGTTTCTCAGGTTGTCATGGGAACACTTAGGTCACATACAGGATGTAGTGTGTAGTGATGAAGAACAGCATGATGATCCCGTTGGAGTTGCTTGGATTCTATTAACATGTGGCATGGATTCACCTTCTTTGTTCACATTACAGGTGAAGCTTTGATTTCATGATGACAATGCCTGTGCTTTGCAATAGAGAGTGAAATTCTTACTTAATGATTCTCATCATTCTTTTTTTTTTTCAAACATATGCAGGTCTTTTTGTAAAATGCAGAATAGTTACAGAATTTTACAGAGTACAGCTTTTTTTTCTGCTTGTGTATCCAAATCCATTTTTGTCTCGAGACTTATGTGACAGCAGATGGCTAAATGTCATTAAGGAACTAATACCATCATACATACACAAACAAGCCACTGCAGAAAGAGAAGAAGAAAAGGCCCTGCATTTTTTTGTGGGCTAGTGGGGCGGGTTTGGGATGGGGGTGGTTGAAGTACTGCAAATGAACTCCAATAGAAAGGTGAAATCTGGTTACCACTGAAACTGTAGCTTTCCAGACAAAGCAAAAAAAAAACAGGAAACAAATGTCAAATATCAGAAGAAATAGAATTACAAGAGTTCGATTTTACAGCAACGATATACATCCAACCCTCAGCTGACCATGGCTGTAGAAAACCTCCAGTCCAGTCGTCCCCCTCAGCTGACAGCTGCTCGCTGTATACACACACAGAGAAAACAGATATGGCAGCCCCAATGATCCTCCTTCTTTCTCACCTCTCTAGTATCTTCCAGATGGCTCTGACCATCCCGTTTTTCTCTTTGATAGTAAAGTTTATCATAAATGACATAATAAGCACAATGGAATAACCGAGAGGGCTCATTTAACTGAACAGGTCTGACGTGGATTTGAATATCTAAAGAGAAGGCAACCAAGTATCAGACTGCCACACGTGTGTAACTGTTCTGCCTGACTGTTAAAACATATTCAAATGGCCAGCCCATTATTCAGGATCGCTGGAAAAAGGGTTGAGCCTGTGTAACGCTATGTAAACAAGGTGAGTATTGTTTAGAAATGTGACCAAACCGCAACGCTCCAGAGCTCCACTAACCTATATTCTCATTTTTACCATGTACGGGCATGTTTTCTTGACAGATGGGAGTGCCGTGTTTATTTGTGTTTTAGCTATTGGAACTGGAACTCTTGGAGAAGGTTTAATTACAAACTGAAGGTCTATCCATTACGCTGACACACCGCTATACCAAATGCTAATTGGATAGGTGTTGTCTTGGAAACTGTCGCGTATTGTATGACATTGCTGGAGGTTCGATGGGGTAAACAAGCCAAGAGGGGCTCCATCACTGCTGTAAAGAGGTCAAACATAGAGTGATTGGAGGCCTCATGATCGTTCAGAGATTGTTAGATGGAGCTATATGCTCACATAGGTATGTAAGTGTTTCTGCTTCTTGCAGCAGTTTGCAGTCCATTAACTCCCCCTTCATGTCAATGTCCCTCTAGTCCCTCCCTGTTTTTTTGGTGCTGCTTTTTAAGGGTATAGGTCAAGTTGTGTTGTTATGGTTGAGTTCCACAAAGCCTAAAAGCCAGAAAAAGGAACCATGTACACTATCCCAAGGGCCAGCACATAGCATTTGTTTCAACATGAGACAAATGTTGCTCTTTGGCTTTTTGTAGAAACTTACTGTTAGACAAAGCAGTCCAATTTGACTTTAGGAGTGTGCATATGTGGAAGCTGTGGAATCTGGGGAGGGTGTTGGTTGGGGCCATGAATGGGGGCCAGGCAAGGGTAGGGGGAGGGAGTACGTTTGTATATATGTGAGCGTATGTGTGAGTGTGTGTGTGTGTGTGTGTGTGTGCATGCATGAGTGAGAGACTGAGGGGAAAGAGTGCAAGTGGGATGTGTGCCAGCACATTGCCTATGTGAAGGGGTTTAGTGACAGATGTGTCGTCTCTTCTGGGCCGCCGGAGGACAAAAAACTGCAGTGGCAGCATGGGCAGGGCGATCGAATGAGGAGAGCGAGAAACATGTGCCACTTCAGCTTGCCTTCAGTAATGACAACAAGGCCTGTGTTAAGATAGGTGGGGACTGCAAATGTAGGTCAGAAAAAAAGTGCGGGCTTCTCTTTAAAACACAGAGGTGCAACATGCTTTTCGGGTTACGTAGCCCGAAGTTTCCCTCCAGGACAAGCAGAAAACAGACAAAGGAAAGTATTTCTAAAACAGGTGATAAGCTTTACTTAGTCTACATCATCCATGACCAATTGTAATTTGTGTAGAACGAGGTTTGACTCTCCACGTTAGTTAAGATTTGAAGTGAGATGTGCCTGTTCAGCGTTATTGAAGCAGAGCGCTGTGCAGTCTCAGAGGCCCGAGCTGAACTCACAGCTTCTCCACATCCTGCAGTCCACACTGGCAGGAAATGTGAGAAATTTACAGCACTCTGCCAACTCACACACGCCTGAACGTGGACCACAGCTTCAGAGAATCAGAAACGCCCAGCCGACACTGACCCACAAAACAGTAACTTGGCTACACGTGTAAACAAAGGACTCGGAGGGAATCAGTTATTAATATTTGTCTTTATCACCTAAGAAGAATCTGCAGCCTTCGCTATCATATTAAATATGACTGAACGGACATCACAAAGTGGTTAAAACATTGAGAACTGAAAATGCACCTAAAATGGGAAAATGAAGTGTGGCTGTTTCAAAATAAGTTGAACAAACCATAATTTGTTAAATGGTCACGTACAGCGGAGCAAAGAGCAGCTCTCACTAACCAATCATTTCCTGCAGGAAAAAGCAAAAGGAGAAGAAATGGAAAATGATGAGCTAGATATTATTGTTGGTTATAATTTAAATGTGGAAATATCATATTCTTACTCTCCAGCAAAAGGGGAGTTTCATCTCTCATTGTCAAGAGTTACTTTATTTTCTGGAGAGTTTTACTTTGACTTTGTAAACATTTTTTTATTGTTCTTGTCTTTGTGCCTCTGTGTGTCTGTGCAGTCGTAGCATAAGCAGTTTTCTCTCTGATCAGTAAAGGTTTCTGATTCTGTCCCAGCGGTCGTAGGGGAAGGACAGGTCGACAGTCCATCGCAGAACCCTGTTCTTGTCTTATCAAAAAAAAAAAAAAAGCAGCTGGCACAAAGCCTTGAATCCTTAAAGAGTGAAGCAGAGTGAGTAAAATGAAATGGCTTGGAGAAAATAAACAAAGCAGTCTTTGTTTCAGCTCAGTCCATCACTGAGAAACTGGGTCCAGGAAAGCCTGCCAGCTTTCCAGACAACCATGTGACCTTCCACCTGAAAAAGGTTAGTGGAGCAGGTGGTCAAACTGACCACTATGTTCCAGTTTCACAGTGCTGTCAGACGGGCAGCCCAGAGTCTTCTACATTCAGCTCTTATTCTGGATGGAAAAGCAAGTCTAACCTCCAAGTGCCTGATTTACATCCCCCAGAATCCCACCAGTTAAACAAATATACACTTTATACCATTAGACAGATATGTGAAAGGTATATTTTTCTTTTTTTTACTTTTATATATTACATGTAGATATTTTTTTCTTGGTAACATGGAACATGACTCTTTTTTGTGCACATTTGAGCATTTAATTTCTATTCATTTAACGCATAAAACAAAAAAAGTTGTTTACAAACAAAAACATTCATAAACATGTGCTGTAAATTTTGCACAGGCCTGTTTTCCGCCAAAGCAAAAATCTGGCAGTGAGAGTCGAGACACGGAAACTGAATGTTGTGACAACAGGATGAGGGAGTGTGACTGCCTAGGAAGCTACAAAGTCCATTCAAACTGAGTCACACACACACAACTTCCTCTCACACACAAACAGGAAGGAGGGTGCCTTTTTTTTGCCTTGCCACCAAAGTCGGGCTCTGTTTCTGCGACAGCTCTGCAATTACCGGCTTCAGCTGAGGACCTAAAAGCTGCCCGCTTTCAATATACGGAGACACACAACAGGCTGAGAGTTCGTTGACACCTTCAAATCTGATATTAGCACTAACAAAAAAGGCTCTACTTTTAAGACTGGTTAACTTCCATGATGTCTGTTCGTGAGGAAGGCCTGGTCATTTCTTTTTTGCTTTTCTATAGCTACAGCAGAGCTATGGGTAAAAGGAAAGCAGAACAAAGAAAGAGACAGGGATGTGAGAAAGTGTCTTTTCTGTGTTGTGGGACCCAGCCCTCTAGATTGAGAATTCACTTTATAGTAGTTAAGGGCCTGCGTTTTCTCTTTAATGTAGTGTGCAGAGTGTGCGCACCACCTGCAGTGCTGAACAGGACCCCAGTCAATTAAGGTTAAGCACCATGCTCAGATCCCAGCAGGGGAAAGCGCTCTGGCTGAGGCCTCCGCACTGAATTTTTGATCAGGTTCTGTCCGTCTTTGACCATTCTGACGCGACTGTTTAGTACACTAACTGTACACAAACGACCAAATGACCCCTGATCCCAAATCAATGAACCAAGACATGTTTGGTATGAATTTCACCTCTTTTGTTTTGTCCTGGAGCTACGGAATCAAGTTAAGTAGGTATTTATTGTCAATATAACCAAATATACTGAACACAATGAAATACAATGACTTTCCTCTGGGACCAACACAAAGAACAAAAGCAGAAACACAGTGCGGGCAGGACAGGTCTAATACAATACAGTAGTTTAGTGGATGAGACAACATACAGCGCAGTCGACAGGAGCAGCAGCAGCACGAGTGGGAGTGAATACAGCATTATGATATACTGTATTCTAACAACAGAGTCAAGTGTGTTAAGTGTGCAAAAATGCAAAGAAATGAGGTAGAGAGCAGTAAATAACTGTGTAAAAGTAGCACGTAGCAGCAACAGGGTTAAAATAACTGCACAGTATATAATTGAACATCTACCCGAAACTGACACCCCACCCTTAAGCATGATGCAAACTTCTCATCTGAATCATCACAGCTTCCTAAAGGTTAAGTTTCTAACACAAGCTTTAACCCTTTAACCATTTATTATTAAATGGTCACTGAGCAAAAAGGTCGTTTTGAGGTGTCAGGGGAGCTCTCAGAATCAGAAAACTTTATTGATCCCTGAGGAAACGACTTGTGCTACAACTGTACAGTCACATAAAGAGGCATAAAGAAAAGAACAATTCAAAATATAATATAAAACTCTAATTACTAGTTACGATACTACGCTTTACAAACAAAATGGTTTGTAAGAGAGGTATATAAAAATGAATAGATAATAACATTACTACTGAAGTTGTTTACTACTTAACACAAATAGTAGTTAGGAGTTTTGCTCTATATCAAGTCTGTTATTGCACCTAATAGTGGCATAAGTAGTGATACTGCACATGATAAAATTATTGCATATAGTAAACTACTGCACATAACAATAAAGATATGGCACAATGATAAAGATTTAGCACACAAAAAGAAATGAGTAGCAGCGGGTTATTGTACAGATTATTGTGTGGGTGTGTGGCAGCGGAGGAGTTATAGAATCTGATTGGTGGATGAGTGACAGGAGGAGTTATAGAGTCTGTTGGGTGGGGTTGGTTAGTGACAGGGGGAGGAGTTATAGAGTCTGTTGGGTGGGGTTGGTTAGTGAGACCAGGAGGAGTTATAGAGTCTGTTGGGTGGGTGTGTGACAGGGGGAGGAGTTATAGAGTCTGTTGGGTGAGTGTGTGACAGGGGGAGGAGTTATAGAATCTGATTGGTGGATGAGTGACAGGAGGAGTTATAGAGTCTGTTGGGTGGGGTTGGTTAGTGA